>CM033626.1:33700344-33740344 GCA_019453435.1 Rhinogobius similis
ACCACAAAATAGATTTACCGTAAAATGTGAGCTATAAGCCGTTACTTTTGTCTCATGATTTCAACCCTGCGGCTTATACAGCGATGCGGCTAATTTATGTATTTTTTGGGGAACACCCTCTAGGGTAGAGTTCAGATGGAGCTCAAAAATTCAAGCCCGACCTGCCCGAGCCCGCGCACGTACTGCCCGAACCGATCCGGGCACGATTCGACCCGAACCTGACCCGAGCCCACGCGGGTACTGTCCGAACCAACTCAGAGTCATTTGCTGCATGATTCAACCGACCGCGCACGTGTGTCCAAACCAAACCGAGCCCGTGCACGTGTAGAACCGGAGTTACGTAAACTGAGTTCCTGCAGAGGTTTATAGGCAGAATAAGTAAGTAACTAAGTGTTTAGTGTTCTACCTGCACCAACAGGACGTCTCCTGTACCAGACGTGCACATGATCTCTCTCCCTCGCTACTTTCTTCAGCTTTGTGGGAAGGCAGGCTCTCTTTTTCTCTCTCCTCCTCCGCGTAGCAGCCGTGCACTTTTATTATTAAGGCGTCTTTTCTCACGTAACATATTTTGACCACTTTATTCGAGGATGAGGAGGAAAACAACACAGCACTGGCTGCACACCGCACTCTTTCACCGCATGTTACAAACACGTGCGGCCTCTGCCACGTGCACGCCTCTTCCTGAACCGGCCCGGCAACGTAAATGTCTCAAGGTACAACATGGACACCCGCGGTTTATATATGTACAAAGTTGTTTTTCTTTGTAAATATGGCTAGTGCGGCTGATACTCAGGAGCGCTCAATAGTCCGCATTTTACGGTAATTCCTCGTTGAACAAAAACTAAATATGATTTGCTAAACTAATACAAGAATCCCATTCATTTCAGACGTCACCATATAAATATTTGTTGTTATTCAGCAGATAATTTACCCACAAAATGTTTGCTTGTAGATCGATTTGAGTCTCGTTTGCTGAATTTGCCCTGTGAAGACTGCAAAGTGGGCAGCTTCTCTTACATACAGGTCAATGGAGGATGGGATTAATTCATTGTGTATAAATAATTGTATAATTGCAAATGTGTACATTTCTTTTCACAGTTCGTTAATGCCGCCATCCTCTAAAGAGAAGAAAGCAGCAGAAAAAAAAGTGTTGTGAAAAAAAGTCTGTAACTTCACAATGGTCAGAGGATGATTTTACTGATAACCATTGTAAGATTGATTTTTGCTGTAACAAAAACATTTTACAGGACATAAAAACAGTTAATGTTTACTTTTTGTTTTTGTAAAGCAGAATGAGCTCCTCACTTGAGTTTCTTGATATTTGTATTTTGCGTGCCGTGTATGAATGACCACAAACAAAGGTTACGGGAAAAATAAATATTTTGAATTGTTAAAATTGTGTGATGAGTTAATTATGTTTCAAATACTTTAGAATTGTGGGAAAACGAATCACAGAAGTATGTGATTTTGTTTTTGGATGATTCTTGGTGGACTTTTACACTCACACAAAAGGATGTTAACATTAAGTTAATGTACGATGGCTTATATTAAACTTTTGTTTAGCTGTTTTTTCTGCTTATCTAATAAACGAAAAAAAAACCCACAATTGATGTTGAAAAAAAAATGAAAAAAAGTACATTTGTAAATTGATTCACACTTGAGCATCAGCGACGTTTGCGTTTCTGCAGCAGAAGCGTCGTCCTCCACTGTCCTCCAACGCTCCGTCAGATTCAGCTCTGGTTAAACTAATGTTTATTTTTATAGCACCTTCCACAAACAAGGAGGTCACAAAAAGCTTCAAAACAAAAGAGTTAAAATACAGAAAAATTAAACACAATTACAATTACGGGTCATTTTTAATGTATTTATTGATCTATATTTAACCAGGGAAGTCCCACAGAGATTCAGAATCTCTTTTTCAGGGGAGTCCTGGCCCCAGAGGGAAGAGCCTATTGTACATGTTTTTATTAGTTGTAGGGGAAACCGGAGCACCCGGAGGAAACCTACGCAGACACGGGGAGAACATGCAAACTCCACACAGAAAGCCTGTGAAGCAAGAGCGCTGACCACTGCGCTTCCGTGCCGCCCAAGAGTGTGTTTGAAGGCTATGTACAATTTAAGTATGTTAACTGTGACATGCAATTATCAAACGTGTTTAGACGGAAGAAATGTTCAGAACGAGTCTGCCGATGATTTAAGGACTTTAAACGGCAGACGATTCTTTGATAAGTGACGAAGTTGATCTGAAAGAGATTATAATCCTGCACACAGATCTCATATTCCTACAAATAACACGGCAGAGAACAGGTTCCATGAAGCACTTATCAAGAGAAATGGCTCCTAAGTTGAAGTCCACTTTGTTAAAGAAGTGATTACTCCAGAGATAATCAATGTGCTGGAAATGGACTTTGTAGAAAGGACAAGAAAAATCAGTGTCACAAGAGAATCTCATGTTTCCACAGTAAAAGTAAAGAAAAAGTAAAGTAAAGTTTCTTGTGTTTAAAGTAAAGAAAGGCATAAAGGATGGACATTTTGAAATGCTATTTAAAGAAGAAAGACGTGACTTACCCAACAGCAAACTGTGCAGAACACAGGCTTAAGTGCTTGGAAAGATGATTAAGAAAAGATGAGCGCTACTATGAAGACTACGTAGCATTCATAGACGTAATAACGAGAAGTGACACTGAGAAAGTGCCAGAGGATGAGATAAGCCTGGTGTATCCCTCACCAAGGCATATGGTGAGGGATACACCATATGCACCAGATACACCAGAAGCCAAACAGGGTACGAGCGATCAACGTCAAGCGCATGTTCCACCAATTTCATGTTGCTCCACAGGACCGAGATCAGCTCCTGTGGGAGGACGGCGACATGGAACAGGCGACATCAGTGTTTCGCATCAAAGTCCACGTGTTCAGCGCAGCCTCCTCGCCTAGATGTGCAAACTTTGGACTCAAGCATCGAGTTTCCCATTTCCCCGGTGCTTGGGACAGCAGCAGATATTCAGGTGAGTCGGGCGCGCAAACAAAGGGCGGAGGAAAAGTTTGTTTGTGCTCCATTGACGCTTTGATGCGGAAAAGATAGTGGCGCCCCCTGCAGACCTTAGTCAGTACTGCTTACCGACTATGGTCTACATAAGGACTTACACGAGTGGAAGGGGAAAGACGGCGTCGACGTTTCACCCTTCCTCGCTCTGACCCTCTTACCTTTAGTGCGGAGACTAGACCTGATGTGGCGCCCCCTGCAGACCCTCGACAGTACTGTTTACTGACAGCGGTCTGCTTAAAGAGCTCCACATCAGGACTTGCCACAGTGCGGTGTTTTCTGTTTTCCCTCCTCAGGCTGATCTGGGGACCTCTCTCTTTCTGGGAGCAGATGTTGCGCCCCCTGCAGACCCTTGTTAGTACTGAATACCAACATTGGTCTGCTTAAGAGTCCGATTACCAGCAGCACTTTACTGGGCGAAGTCAGGCCCTGGGCGGGACCTGCTTCTCTTCCTCAACTTGAAACACCTACAGAAAAAACGGGTGAGAGTTAGTAAGGATGTGATTAGGAGTGGAAAATATCTACACAAATGATCATGTTGATTTTTGTTATTATTGTTCCAGTGACAATAATACAATCATATTTAGAAATCTATCATCAATATTTCTGTAAATGTCAAGACTGAGGTTCACGTATGGCACAAAAGTGAATGAAGAGGGGAAAAACAAATGAAAGAAAATCTAACACTATTTTATGGAAGTAAGGCCTTTAACTGGTCACTTTTGTCACTGATGAGTTTAAAGTCACAGCACTATATTTTGTTACATTTAATATTGAACTAAACACGAATTACAACAAAATAAAATGAAATAAACCCACTGAAAATGTGAAAATAGAATAAATGAAAGACAAACCTCTCGCCCCCCCACTCATCCTCCTCTCGACTCCTCTTCCTGGTCCGTGGGGTTTCCGGTCTGGACCCCTCGGAGTCCACGATTTGGTCCTGGGGTGGAACTTGAACCGGACGAGGACTAAAAAACGTGCCGAATTCCAGCCTGACATCTAAACTGTACTCCAGTTTGGGCACCGTCCTGGACTCCGGTTTGGACTCTCTTCTGCAAAAATGAGAGAATGTGTTAAAATACCACAGGGTCAAAAATACAACAAAAGCGTAATCTTAAAGTTGACATATGTACTGAAGAAAATGTTAGATTTATTTATCCTGAACACATATATTTTGAGCACATTTGACCACATAATTACACCTCATAATATTTGTGAAGGGCCCATCGTTATCATACAGGAGGGGGAGGGCTGAGGTTTTTTCAAGGTGAAAAAATATGCCCCCTGGTGTTCAAAAGTGGAATTCATTTAGAGTTATTAATGTTTTTTTATTTGTTACTATTTTTTTTTTATATTCAACAACATTTAAACTTGTCAAGCACAATTTTTTTTATTGGAAATAACAAACCTGTCTGTGTTGGTCTCGTCTCCTCTGCTCCTCTTTGTTTGGACACTGTCCTCTCTGGACCGCACAAAGTCCGTCGTTGGGACCAGGACCGGGGACTCGGGGAATGGGCTGCAAAAAATCAGAAAATATTTGATTTGAATAAAACTGACGTACATTAAAGATTACTTAAACGTACATGAATCACTCTAAACACAGCAGTTAAAACATGGTTAAAGCTCATGTAACATTTAGTATTTCATGTGTTTTTGCTCTGATTCAGCCCAGTGTGCAGTGGTCCGCCCGGCTCTATTATTTACTCATCGATTAATCAAGTTATTCTTTCAATTAATCGATCACCTGTTTAGATCGTCAAAGGCCCGAGAATTTGAAGGTTTTACTAAATTTGACCCAGACGAAGATAAACTTTAAGGACCTTCTGATCGGAATTCAGCTACAAAGCAATTTTTCTCTAAAAACTTTATATTTAAATGTTTCTTGTGTCATTTCTATGTAATTCTTGCTTTGTCTGAGTCATAAAAGCTCTTCTCTCAGCACACGGCACATTTAGAGTCTGTGTATGGAGACAGAGTTATTCAGTGACTAAATTAGCTGATAATTATGTCAATAATCGATTAGTTGTGATTAATGGATGCACTTGTTGCAGTTGTACCTGGTTTCCTCCTCAGACGTGCGCCTCCTCTTTCTGCTGCTGCAGGAGTCCCGGGCCACATCTCTGTGAAGCGGGGTCCCCTTCCTCTTTCTGGGCTCCTGCTGCTTCATCCTAAAGACGGTAAAAAGGGTATGTTTATTTACTTATGACCCAGAACAAATTTTCCATTGAGTAAAATGAATGTTATATTACATTTGAATCATATTTGACACAATAAACAAATATGTTCACGCCTTAATGTGATTAGACAAAACAGATTAAACCATGACTAAAGTATAAAATTAGGTTTTTTCAACATTTTAATTTTAAAACCAGTACGTTTCTGTCAGATGGAGAACCTTGATGTTTTACTTATACTTAACAGCAATACATTTGCGATATCTTTTATTTTCAGTTTATTACAATACACTCTATGGAGGGAAACTAAACTGACTCCTTTATAAGAATCACACCGTTTGAAGAGTCTTGCTCAAGGCCGGGCAATAATCGAGAGATGGAGATTCAAGTCTAATCGTCCATGACATGGTTTGGGTTTTTGAATATTCCAGGACAAGACTCAGTAAAAACGTGTGCTGTGGAAGAAATCTGATTATATTTTGTGTTAAATGGCCCTGATTAAAAGTCTGCATAGTTTATCTATTATACTATTATATCATTAATCAAATTGAGCTCGATCAACATGAGGGAAAAAAAATGTAATTCCTCCTTTTTCCATATCGCTCAGCCCTAGTCTTGCTCAACAACAAAAGTACATTATTTGAGTTTTTTCTGGTGCAAACCTTTGGCACGTGTCCTCTGGCGCCCCGAACCACCGAGCGAATATCCACCTCAGACCAGTCCTACAAAAGCAGCACAGACACAGACGTCATCATTTAACCTTCCACTTAAATATGAATCATGTTTGAAAGTAACGTAGCTTTAGCACTGACCTCAGAGCTGCCATCATTCCATTGCCCCTGGAGCTGCTCCTGTCAGGGACGCTGCTCCTGTCAGGGACGCTGCTCCTGTCACTGACGCTGCTGTTGCTAATGCTGCTATCGCTAAAGCCACTAGCACAGCCAGCGTCACTGCTGTCAGAACTAACGGACGGACTGGCGGCAGATCCAACCGTCTTACTTCCAGACACGTCCATCCTCCTCCTCTTCCTCCTCCCTCCGATGGACTGTCCACTGTGGCTGAAAAAAAGAGTTTAAAAAGTTTATCACCTTTAAAGGACACATCTCATGCATTCTTTGCACTGATTTTGGTCGTTTAACTTGCTCTTGAGAACCTTTGAATCAACATCTCAACTTAAAATCAAAGTCAAAATCCCTGTACTGGGATTTGGTGCAAACACACCATCTACAGGCAGCAGTAGGAAGTACCATGGAGGAAAAAAACAAAAGATAGCCATTAAGAAACCTGTGATGATGTAAGCACCAGATCAGATGATGATTTATGGACTTAAAAACTGTGCAGGATTTGTACCTGTAAAATCTGAAAAATACTATGCTTTTCATATTGTTATTATCCTTTACACGTGCCCTTGAGTACCTTAAATTTGCCATCTCACGTTGTGAAACAAAAAGGTTTATTATGCACTAAATTAAGTTTCCCTGTTGTCTGCCCTGGCACTTTCTGAGTGTATGCAGCCAGAAGATGGTGCCTAGTTCTTACACAATTTAGATATATTGTCACTTTAAGAGACGCAACGATTAGCTTAGCAGTAGCAATTATCATGTTTAGAGGCAGAAATGCTGAGAACGAGTCTGCTGATGATTTAAGGACTTAAAACAGCAGAAGATTCTCAGATAAGTGACATATATGATCTGAAAAACCATCACGGATCAAGGGAGTTCAGCTGGAGGCTTTGTTGATAGTGGGAGGGGAGAGGATTTTCAAACTAACGTTCCTTAAAATGGCGCAAATGCAGCTAAATGCAACTCCAGGTGTGTTTTTGAGGACGGAACATGGTTAGAACTCAAAAAAGTCACTGTAGCAGAATGTGTCCTTTAAACTGAGTGTTGTTTGAGGCTCAGAGTAAGAGTACCATGTAATCAGGATTAATGAAACGAGCGTAAATGAAGCTAAATGCAACTCCAGCCGTGTTTTTGACGAGGGAACGACATAGTAGTCCAAAGCTCAGAAAAGTCAAATGAGCATAATATGTGTCCTTTCAGTTGAGTCAGTGTTTGTGTCTTTGTTCATGATGAGGATTGACAGATGTTGAACGATAATCACTGAAAATAGACATTTAACCGGCTCCACCTCAGTTACAGGGATTTAAAATGTCGTCTGAAACACAATAATTTAGAGTGAGTTTGTACCGGTCAGTGCTGCTCTCCTCCTCCAGGGGGCGCTTTCGCCTCAGGGTCAAGACCGGAGAGTTGGACGGCGGTTCTTTTGGTCGAGTCTGGACCGAGCGCATCAACTCCTCACACTGAGTCACACTGAAAAAGAGGGAAACGATTAAGAACTGGACTAAACAGGACTATAAAGGACTAAACAGGGCTAAAACAGGACTAAACAGGACTAAACAGGGCTAAAACAGGACTAAACTGGGAGTAAACAGGATTAAAACAGGACTAAACAAGGCTAAAACATGACTAAACAGGACCAAACAGGACTAAATGGGGCTAAACAGGACTAAACAGGACTAAAACATGACTAAACAGGACCAAACAGGACTAAACGGGGCTAAACAGGACTAAAATAGGACCAAACAGGGCTAAAACAGGACTAAACAGGACTAAACAGGGCTAAAACAGGACTAAACTGGGACTAAACAGGATTAAAACATGACTAAACAGGGCTAAAACATGACTAAACAGGACCAAACAGGACTAAATGGGACTAAACAGGACTAAAAAGGACTAAACAGGGCTAAAACAGGACTAAACAGGACTAAACAGGGATAAAACAAGACTAAACTGGGTCTAAACAGGATTAAAACAGGACTAAACAGGGCTAAACAGGACTAAATGGGGCTAAACAGGACTAAACAGGAATAAAACAGGACTAAACAGGACCAAACAGGACTAAACGGGGCTAAACAGGACTAAACAGGACTAAACAGGACTAAAATAGGACCAAACAGGGCTAAAACAGGACTAAACAGGAGTAAACAGGACTAAAACAGGATTAAACACGACTAAGCAGGCCTAAACCAAGACTAAAACAGGACTAAACCAAGAGCAGAAGAATTAAACCAGGACTAAACCAGATGTAAACAAGACTAAAACAGAACTAAACAGGATTAAAACAGGACTAAACTGGGACTAAACAGGACTAAAACAGGACTAAATGGGACTAAACAGGACTAAACCAAGTAAAAACAGGACTAAACAGGATTAAAACAGGATTAAACAGGCCTAAACCAGGACTGAACAGGATTAAACCAGATTAAAACAGGACTAAACAGGCCTAAACCAGGACTAAACAGGCTTAAACCAAGACCAGAAGAACTAAACCAGGACTAAACAGCTCTAAACTTGATTAAACCAGGACTAAACAGCTCTAAACAGGATTAAACCAGGACTAAACCAGGTGTAAACCGGGTCTAAACCAGGACTGAGGACTCACTACTCCGTGTTGAGGTCTGCGATGTGGCTCATGGTCATAAATGGATGCTCCAGGACTTGAGCCGGGGTGATCCTGGTTCGAGGGTCCGGGTTGAGCATCTTCTTGACCAGATCCACAAAGTAGTTCCAGTCAAGCTCTCGGTCGATCGATCTCGAATCATGAAAGCAGCTGTTCATCTGGAACAAAAACTCTATTTTATCTGATTTGTTTTTACATTTCAAATAGAACTTTAAACTAAATTTGACAAAATGTTTCAAAGTGAACTTTAAAAGCACAAACTCACATTATGCAGCTGGTCGAGGCCGTTAACGGTGCGCTCGTAGTGACCGTGCCCCTCCGACTGAAAAAAAGGAAAAGACGACTTTGTAAGAATGATTTTAGTGGTTTAAATTTAAAACATGACATTGTAGCAAAAGGACTAAAACAGGACTAAACCAGGTAAAAACAGGATTAAACTGGGAATAAAAAGACAGAACAGGACTAAACAGGACTAAAATATGACTAAACAGGACTAAACAGCACTAAAACAGGACTAAATGGGATTAAACAGGACTAAAACAGGACTAAATGGGATTAAACAGGACTAAAACAGGACTAAACTGGGACTAAACAGGATTAAACCAGGACTAAACAGGACTAAGTAGGCTTGACTGAACTGAAAAAAGGAAAAGATGACTTTGTAAGAATTATTTTAGTGGTTTAAATTTAAAAATGACATATTTGAAATTCAGTACATTTTGAAATGAACATGACCTGAATATTCTCAGTGATTCAGTTCTTGTGTAAATAATGCTTTCATGTGTAAATAGTGCATAGAATTATAAAAAGGACAGTTCTCAGGCTTTGAACTGGACATTGTTAAAGCCTAGAACAAGTAACAGAGTCTTTCTGTGTAAACGGGACAGTTCTTTGACCTGAAGTGATAAAACAAAGGGGCCGAACATACACAGTGCAGTACCTTGAGTGTCCAGGTGGGGGCGCCTTCGATGGTCCTCTGCTGGAAGAACTTGTGTGTCTTCTTTCCTTTTCTGAGCAGCCAGTCTGGAGGAATCCCGACCAATCGCACGACGTGACACATCTGAAACACACGGGACGTTAGAGGCTTGAACTGAACCAGGACTGAACCAGGACTGAACCAGGACTGAACCAGGACTGAAACAGGACTGAACCAGGACTGAACCAGGACTGAAACAGGACTGAACCAGGACTGAACCAGGACTGAACCAGGACTGAACCAGGACTGAAACAGGACTGAAACAGGACTGAACCAGGACTGAAACAGGACTGAACCAGGACTGAACCAGGACTGAACCAGGACTGAACCAGGACTAAACCAGGTCTAAACCAGGTCTAAACCAGATATGAACCAGGACTAAACCAGGTCTAAACCAAGTCTAAACCAGGACTAAAACCAGGACTAAACCAGGACTAAAACCAGGACTAAACCAGGACTAAAACATGACTAAATCAGGAGTGAACCAGGTCTAAACCAGGACTAAACCAGGACTAAACCAGGTCTAAAACAGGTCTAAAACAGGAATAAATCCAGAATAAACCAGGAATAAACCAGGTCTAAAACAGGTCTAAAACAGGAATAAATCCAGAATAAACCAGGAATGAACCAGGACTAAACCAGATCTAAACCAGGTCTCAATCAGGCCTAAATCAGCACTAAACCAGGATTAAATTAGGATTAAACCAGGTTTATTGGTTCACAGATTAAAACAGAAAGACTCCAAAAGGTTGATCTTAATTTCCTGGTTTAGACTTGTCTAATTTGCTGGTTTGGTCCTAATAATATCGTGTGAATAATGTTATCAGAAAACTCTACAAAAAACTTTAAAACATTAATTATTTGTAAGTCTGGCCCACTCCTGGTCGAGAGTAAACGAGGCATTGGTCTCTGTCTGGTGTGGGACATGTTTAATCATGTGTTAGTCCTTGTCTAGTCCTGTTTTAGTCCGGTTTGGTCTGATTCACATCGTTTATCTTGTGTATTGTACTTTGTTGTGTTGTGTGTTAGTCATACCAGGTCCAAGCTGTTGTTCCCGGGGAAGAGCACTTTCCCTAAGAGCATCTCCACAGCGATGCAGCCCAGAGACCACATGTCGATGGCCTCGGTGTAACGTGCCCCCAGCTGAACCTCGGGAGCCCTGAAACGCACAAAGCAACGAGATTAGAATTAGAGCCGGGCGATACGGCGATAAACGTCGAACCGTGAGCTCGTCCCTGCGACAATCTGTTTTTGTGAAATCGTCGTGTCATGAGTGACTGTTTGTGTCTTTAATGAATCTGTCTGTTCAAACTTTTTCTCCTGTTGTTTAGCCTCTGAAGCCTCTGAGCAGATGACTTTATTTACCTGTTAAAGGCCAGAACTGCACAATTAAACCAAATCCACACAAAATCGCAATTTTAATGGATGCAATAATTAATAAGTGCAATATTTTCTTCCACAAAACAACAAAATGTCTCGCTTTGATTTGAATAAAAACTGCTCACAGTGTAGTTTGGATTTGTACAAACGTGTTCTGAAACATGCGAAAAAGTGCGACCAAAAGCGATAAAAATATGTTCAAAAGCGACAAAATCGCACCGACAAACAACAAACATGACTCAGTGCACCAAAACACGAATAAAAGCATCAAAAACACGACTAAAAACGACAAAGACGAGACTAAAAGTAACAAAGACGCGTTGAAATACGACAAAGACAACTGAAGACGACAAAATGTGACTAAAAGCGACAAAATTATGTTTAAAATGCGGAGGGGCGAGTGCGGCCCTCTGTCGTACCTGTAATAGGACGTCTGGATCTTGCTTCCTTTGAGCCCGTCCCACACGAAGTGAGCCCCTCCAAAGTCGATGAGCTTCACCTGCAGACTGGACCGGTGATCCACCAGCATGATATTCTCGGGCTTCAGGTCGCCGTGGATCAGCTTCAGACTCTTCAAAAACTTGAGCGCCGATGTCACCTGCGAACAGAGGAAGCACAGAAGAAACGTCAGAGCCGCTTTGAGCACGAGGCGAGTCAGAGCTCCACCGTCCAGACTTAGACGAGGGCTTTCACTGGAGTTTACAAAACAGAGAATCATTTAAACCTGTCTGTGCTTTTACAGGTCCATTCTGTTTGTAATTTTGATTCTCTCTTAAGGTGAGAGCTTGTTTTTTTTTCCTTTTTTTTGTTTTTTGGTCAGTTTGCTCTCTCAACATATCGGCTTTCATGTGAAAACAACAAACGTGTCCAATCTGCTCCTGAAGATATTTTATTCTTCCTTTTAATCCACTTCATCCATAGATTTCTCTGGGACATTGTAACTTCAAAGGCCGTTTTCTTAAAATGCATTTTTCTCTCTCGAGACATAAATTTCAGCCTTAATGTATGATCCTACACCAAACTGTACAATCTGGACTCAACAAGATTTAGACCAAAAGTACAGAAGGATTTGTTGATTCTAATTCTAAAACTGATTTAGTGAAGTTTTAAGTGAAAAAAATGAGGCGAAATTTGAATTTTTGGACAATTTTCAGTCAAATCTAGTTTACTTACAAACTAAATAAGAAATCCAAAAATCCCCTCTAAATTTTTGTAACTAATGTGTACAAAATGAACAAATGAATTTAAACCTGGTTCTGTCCATTTTTTTACTTAAATGTCCCAAATATGTGTATTTTTGGTCGTTTTTACACATTAGATGCCTTATTTCTACATGAAAACATGACATGATGAAAAACTTGTAATACATTTTTTTCTTACATTTATGTGAGTAAACTACAGGAGAAGCTTCAAATTGATATCTTTAAATTTAATATTCTTTCCTGTTCACCTGCAGCATCACAATTTAATTGTGTAAATGTTTTATGATTTGTGTTTTATAATTTACACTTTTATCACGTCAAAACTACTGACTTTAACATTCCACTGGCAGCAGAATGACCAGATTATAATAAACTACTTTATAATAATCAAAAAGCAAATAAAACATGACATTTAAACCATACAAATGTGCAGTATTATAGGCTATATGCACACATCCCTTCCGCATTCGATGTCAGATGGCACCGGAACTTCCGGCACGGAGAGACGCTAACGGAGCGCACTGTTATTGCGATGAAAATGAAACTTAAAAGTAAAATAATTGCTGAGGGTTTTCGGAGATTGAACAGGGTCATATGCTAGTGTCCGCCAATACCGCAAGTTACGATGCAATCTGACATTCTACCGGAAATACGTCACACCGCTCTGTGCATATAGCCTATAACAGTGCGCTCCGCTAGCGTCTCTCCGTGCCGGAAGTTCTGGTGCCGTCTGACATCGAATGCGTGCATATAGCCTATTATATATTTCAAAGTAAAAACTACTTCTTGGACAAAGAATCATGAGTGAATTAAAATGTGACGTAAGCTGGGGGATATTTATGAAGACATGTTTTCCTCGTTTGGACTCAGAGGTAAAGGTTCACTCTTTACAGTTTACACTTCACGAGCTTCAGAGTAAAACCCACAACACGACAAAGGACCGTCTGACGTTTGGTCCAGAGCACGAGCTGGAGGACCGGCCTTCGGTGCATGTTCTGGATAAATATAAAGAGCACAAACCTGTAAAAGGACGGGCCGGAGCTGCATCAGGCTCATCCTCTCCTTCTTCTCCAGGAAATCGAACAAACTGATGTCGAGCGGCTCAAACTCCAGGCAGTAGGTGTCTCTGAAGTAGAACAAGCTGAACCAGCGCACGATGTGATGGTCCTCTGCGCCCAGCTCTGTCAGAAACTGCAGGATCCCCATCTGTGAAGAAAGACAAAAGGTCAAAGGTCACCTGTTTATTAACCTTCATTTAACCAGGAAAGTCCCGCTGAGAGGGAGGGGCCTATTGAACATGTTTAATGTGACAGGGGAAACCAGAGCACCTGCACAGACACAGGGCCAGAGAGGGCCCAGGCCGCCAGGGAGTCGAACCCAGGACCTGCGTGCTGTGAAGCGAGAGTGCTAACCACTGCACTGTGTCACTTATAAAATACATGATATAACATACATAATATAACATACATAATATAACACACATGATATAAATACAGATGAGAGATAGAGTCTGTTCGGTCCAGGTAACGATTACGATCATTATTACATTGTTAATCTCTCGTTCGTGCAGGAGCAATACATCAACGCTTGAGAGGTTTAATCTGACATTATTTTAAAATCCAGACGT
Source organism: Rhinogobius similis (assembly GCA_019453435.1). Lineage (NCBI taxonomy): Eukaryota > Metazoa > Chordata > Actinopteri > Gobiiformes > Gobiidae > Rhinogobius > Rhinogobius similis. Next base: position 33,714,215 of record CM033626.1, read on the forward strand.
TTCGAGTCATTTTTGATCAGTAGAACTGCTCTGAGAAACTCGACTTTAGTGTCCGTTTAAAGCCAACTTTCTATTGTACTCTTACTGTTACTAACTGTTTTTATCGTTAATAAATTAGACTTTACGTCTCTTTAAACAGTTTTTATAGTTAGTAAAGCATTTATAGAGCACTTTAAAAAAAACATCAAGCTTGACCAAAGTGCTGCATATCAAGATCACAACATTAAAAACACATTGTAAACAAAAACAAGATCAACAGGACAATAACTCATTCTTAACTAAAACCAAAGAGAAAAAAAATGTGTTTTCAAAAGAGACCGTTTTTATAGTTAATAAAACACTCTTTAAACTGTTTTTATAGTAAATAAAACAGACTTTAAGTCTCTTAAAACAGTTTTTATCGTTATTAAACAGACTGTACGTCTCTTTAAACAGTTTTTATCTTATTAAACAGTTATTAAACAGACTGTACGTCTCTTTAAACAGTTTTTATCTTATTAAACAGTTATTAAACAGACTGTACCTCTTCCTGGGCGTCCTCCACATGCCTCTTGTTCTTGATGACCTTTAAGGCCACGGTCCTCTCGGGGCTCTTCTCGGACCTCCTCTTGCTGCAGAGGGCCACTTGTCCAAAAGTGCCCTCTCCCAGGATGGTTTGCACCACAAAGGTGTCCGAGGGCGCGGTGATGACGGAGCCCACCTGGATGGCCGCCATCATAAACTTCCACCGCAACAAAACACTAAAAACGAGAAAAACACGGATTTACGGAGCAACTGTAAAAGCGTCCTTCTCCTTCAAGCGTCTTAGACAAACTGAGACTAAAAGAGCATTTCAGCTTGACGTCATGACTACGCCACAATTCTGAAGTTGACGTTGAGAGACCACGTTCAGAAATATGACGTAAACGTGTGACAAAAGCACGATTTAAAAGAAAGTAAGGAAAAGAAATAGGTACTTAATTAATAGTTATCATTAATACGTGACTTTTTCAACACTGGACAATTAAAACATACTATAACAGCTCTGTCTGCTGTGTTTTCGTGTTTGCCGTTAACGTCACTCATGTATTACTCCTGTTTGTCTAAAGGGGGCGCTGTGGTGTTTGGGATGTTATTACAGAGGCCTGAGAGCATTAATAATAAAACGTAAGAGTAAAGTAAAGAAATACATTATTTAATTAATAAAAATGAACAGTTAATATTATTAACAATTATCTCTATTATGCCATATGACTTTAAATATTTAAACAATTAAATTAAATTAAAATTAAAACATAAGCCTACAATTAAGAATATTTATAAAATAGGTGTGAAACTCATTGAAATGTTAATTATAACATAGCCTATAAATATGACGAAACAGCCTCCGTGATCTGACTGTAAAAATATTTAAGATAGTGTTTCGTCCGTTTTTTCTATAACAGAAATTGTGGTAATATTATCATTTTTAAATTCTCTATTTATAAAAAATCTGTCACCACATTTCAACCTTTCTTTGGGTTATAAATTGTATCCAAAAATATGAATATACGACAGAAATAATCGGTCGAATACTAAAACAATCGTCACTTGCAGATCTGATACTTCTATTCTACGGAAACTCATCACGGCCAAATGAGAAATATCATTGAGTGACTGCCTATGCATAGGCAGTCACTATTTGTTCTTGTATTTTCCTGTTTTTCGGCACGTTTCACAGGCCACAGTTTTTAGATTCTTTTAATTTTTTTTGCATTTTTCAATAGTTCCTAGTCTTCTAATGTCTGCTATTACTTTTGGTACATGTACCTTTTGTAGTTTTTTCATAATTTGCCGAGCAGTTTTTCCCTATCTTTTACAGTGGGAGCCTTTCTGTTGGTCCTCTACAGGAGTACAGGAAATGTTGGTGTTTAAACTGTTTTTGACGGGTGCACGGTGGCAGAGCGGTTAGAGCTTCTGCCTCCCAAGAAGGAGATCGTGGGTTTGAATCCCGGTCCGTGCCAACATCACACGAATTCAATTGCGCAGTCACTCGCAATAGCTTCAGCTATTGCAACAGCATCTAGTTTGTTTCTGTAACTGACCGCTTTAATTTAACGCATTAAACTAAATGTCCTGCAGATGGCGCCACAGTCCTCTGTCTGAATAACTGCATTTCTGGCGTTTATCTTTGGGACGTGGCACGAGACGTTTGCAAAGGGACATTTAGATGATTCAGATGTGGCTCGTTGGTCTAGGGGTATGATTCTCGCTTAGGGTGCGAGAGGTCCCGGGTTCAAATCCCGGACGAGCCCAATTTTGACCCAAACACACAGTACACAAGTTTAATTTATGTCTGTCATTTAATCAACATTCTGTAAAAAGTTAAAGGAGACATATTAAGCTTTTTTTCTCTTGTATTTAGTATTAAACTACAACACATATCACCCTTTTACATTTTGTTCATTGTAAAATACAGTATTGATCTAAAACGGTTCAGAAATATAAACTGGACAATTAACTTCCTGCAAAGAGTTTTTATTTTTAAACAATAAATACTGAACATTTAACTGTTTAAAATGTATGTAGAGAAGTAAAAAAGTAGTTTAAGTGTAAAAAATCTGAACAATTTCACAAGTGCTTGAAATTGAAATGCCAAACCGTGGAAGAAGTCATTTTGATTTGACTTAAGTAAAAGTACAGATACAGTACCAAAACATCACTCAAGTAAAAGTATTTCATATAAAAATAAGTAAAAGTATAGAAGTATGTGTAAAAAGTACAAGTATTTCACTCTTTTGATGCTTGTAAATTATTATTAAATTAAAGTGAAATGTGATGATCTTGATGAAGAATTGTCAATTTCTCAATGTTTCTAGAGTGTTTGGAGACTTTTTAAAGATATTTTTGTTTAGTTTTTTGTTTTTTATTATGTGTTATTTTTGTTTGCTCAAAGCCGGGACATGAACTCCAAACCTTACAGTCGAATGTCAACATAAAGACGCTAAAATAACCCACAAAACTAAACAGAAAGTACTTTTACTTTTCAGAGGAGTAAAAAGTACATACATACACTCAAATGTAGTGAAGTAAATAAAAAAGTATTCACAGTTAAAGTGTCTTAAGTAAAGTACAGATACCTGAAAACTTACTTTACTTTTGTTCCTTCCGACACTGGTTTACTAAAGTCGTTTTACTGTAGATACTTTATACTTTTACTCCACTACATTTGAGTCCAAGTATCTGTACTTTTTACTCCACTACATTTAAACTGGACTGAAAAATACACTGGAAAAAAACAGTTAAAATGTCTTGTTTTCAGGATATTAATCTTAAATTCAGAGGTTTTGACTGGTAAAGATTAGTTTCCTAAAATGTCTGACTAAAATGAGCCTCAAACTGAAGCTGTTTCTGATCCTTTGGACACAAACTATTGTCTGACTCTTTGTGAAGCTCAGACTCTGGAGTTTTGTGTCTGATTTACTCTGATTCCACTTGAAACAAACTGCAAAAAGGAACATCAGACTTTAAAGTCCAACTACATTTTCTTCGTGAAATCTATGAAGAAGTGAAGCTGTGTTTGTAGATTTTGTCTGATTGACACTTTTGGCTTTTGTTGGTTTTGACAATTCCTCAAACAAATTGTGAATTCTGTTCACAAGAACCAGTTTGTTGGTCCAGTATTGCGGATGTGAGATGGTATTTCATTCCAAAACTGAACGGCTTGTGCTGAAAAAGCTGATTCGCTGAAGGCACTTTTTTCAGGGGGACAACTAAATATTTGGACGCTGCAGATCTGGTGTCAATGTCAATGTCAATGTCAATTTTATTTATAGATCACATTTAACACAGCAATCGCTGACCAAAGTGCTTTACACACACAGCGGTTAAAAACATACAGTAAAATGCAAACGTACGTTAAAATACAATCTTATTATATTTAGTGTTCATTAATGGGTGTTGAATGCCTCAGCAAAGAAGTACATTTTGAGAGCTGATTTGAATGATTCCAGAGATGGAGCCGTACGAATTTGGGGGGGAGACTGTTCCACTGATGTGTCTAATACTTTGACTTAAGAAACTGGAAAGTGGTAGAACCAGCCCATGTAAGATCTCAAAAACCAGTTTGCATCATGAAAGTTAACCACGTCTTCTCAGTTTAATAGTTTAGATTCAAATAAAATACTGCACTGATGACGGCGGAAGGGTTTCCTGTCAAAGACTTTTAGAGCCTGTAAACAAAGTGCTTTGGCTTCAGTGACGTCCTGTGACCGACGGGTCAAATGTGGCATTATCAGAGCATTAAAACATAGTTTGGCAGCTTCTTGATTTAGACTGTCTCTGATATTTCTAAAATGTGCTAAATTTAGTTTTACTGTTTGAGTAACTTTCTTAACACGATCCTTAAAGTTAGAGCAGAGTCTAAAACAATTCCCAGACATTTATATTGAGTCACTGTTGATCTTCTCACCTGCAACGAACACGTCAGGATTCGATGTATTTAGAGGTCGTTTTGTGAAGAACATTATGTTTAAAATGTGACGTCATCAACATGTCCAGAACGGAGGAGACTGGAGGCAAAGTGAAGTCGACTTTAAATGTTTGAATGATTCTCTCACATTAGAGCTAAATTATACTGGTTTTAAGTGTTTGTGTTGGAAAAAAGCAACACATTTGAATTTCCAGAGTGAAAGGTCAGTTAATTTGCTTTTCTGTAACAAACGATGGACAAAACACAATTTTCTAGCCTTGAAATTGTATTTTAGCTTCAAAAGAATCTAAATTGTGGAATAGTATCTAATATATCTCTAGATAAAATGAAAAATGATTGTGGGCTTAACATTTCTGTGAGTATTTTTCCAGTAAAACCCATAAATCTGGATTGTCCTTCATCAAAAATGCAAAGAGTTTATCATAATTTCCTAAAACATGATGTAAAATACTTTAATAAATGTGTTTAAAGCAGCTCTGATGTCACTCACATGTGTCTGAGGCTTTTCAAAAATCATTAAAATTGTGATAAAATGTGTGATATTCAGAGGTTAAATCCCGGCTTCTCCAGTGAAATCACATTATGTCGCTTTTGTCGCTTAAAGGGTTTACAATAATAATACAAATACTGCATCATCTGGAGGTTCCGGACGGTGTCAGGTAGATTTTATGGATCTCTCCAGCAGGCCCAAGATCTCAAGTGTGGTACCCGGGAGAAGTGTCCTCTGCCGGGCCAGTGTCATGGGGCCTGTCTCTGGAGGTCCCTTGAGGTTCCAGGGGCCAAGATCTCAAGTGTGGAGCCTGAGAGAAGACACTTCTCCCGGGTCCTATGGTCTGCTTACTGGTTATCCAGCTATGGCTCTGGACCATAGAACTATAATAAAACCTGGAAGATGAACCCAAAATGGCCGCCCTGTTTATTCCTATGGAGAGTGCTCATTGGCGCATGACCCCAAAAAAGTTTCTTACTTCCGCATTTACTTCCTGATATGGAGGCTGCCATCTTTGCTTTACTTCCTGATACGGAGGCTGCCATCTTTGCTTTAGGGCGCCACGTGACGACAATCCCCCACTTCATATAAAAACGGTAATTTCGGTGATTTTAGAAACGGTAGAAAAGAACATTTCCTTCTATTTTATTTAAATACCGATAATAATTCAGTCCTGTCTGCAATTATAATGAGCAATTTTAGAAAAAGGCTGGTTCCAAGAGGCTGCAGTACCTCGCACGACCACTAATCAATCTGGGACCACAGACAGAGGGGGCGGGGCGTACCTTATCCAGTTCTTTTAATACAGTGATCCCTCGTTTATCGCGGGAGTTGCGTTCCAAAAATAACACGCGAAAAGTGAAATCCGTGAAGTAGTCACAGCTTTATTTTTTATTATTTTACAATGCAATACTGAACTATGGAATGAAACCAAAAATCAAAACCTGTTTTAAAGCCCAACATTTGTTTAAAACAATAATTTTAATATAGTAATACAAGGTTGGAAACATTGTCACTCGCGTGTTTCACAGTCTGTGCCTCTTGGTCCTGACTCCGCGCCGCTGTAGCCTCTGTTTCTACTGAAGGCGCACGAGTCTTTCTTTAGTTGTTGGCGCTCTTTCTTTTTCTGAGCAAGAAGATTTTTATAAACGGATATGCCACCTTCGATTATATTTGAGAACTGCAATGAACGACTCATCAAAGGGTCCCGTTCTTGTGCGTGCGCTGAAGTTCAGTGGATGCACTGTAAAAATATCCGCACTGTAAAAAAAATCCGTGAAGCAGCAAAGCCGTGAAAGATGAAACGCGATATAGCAAGGGATCACTGTACATCCATGCTCTAGACCTAATCTGCAATCAGGAGCACCTGGTATGTACAGTTTGAATTTGTTCAACGGATGACCTGAAGCCATGACATGGGGTACAAAAAGTTGTGTCTGTTTTTCTGGAGCTAGGGGCAGTGCAGTCAGTAGTCTGACAGGACTGCCTGACTACTATGTCAGGTAAGACACTATTATTTATCTAAATGACACATTTTATAGTTTTTGAGAGTATGATATCTCTCATTGCAGGGTACAGCACAAAGACCGACACTACACTGACGGCACCTGTACTTTGTCTGGCGCCTGCCTTTGACACGAGAACGGTCCGAGCAGACAACACAGTCTGGACGTCCCTCTGCTTCACAAAGCCAGTGACGTTCTGTGAGCCTTTGTGACATTACACTCCCTGCTCTTGAAGGCCGGCCACCTTTGCTGCCCTCCTTTTTGGTGTAACCAGCCAACAATGCATCAACAACGTCCTGGATGTAGGCCTTCAGGGGTTTGTGTGGGCCTGGGGTGCATTTAGTGTAAATAATGTGTGAGTTGACAACACAGATGCTGAGGATGGCATTAAAGATGCGGTGATACCACTTCCTTGACCGGTGGGGAAATAGATATGTTTTCATCCTCTGGTCTGCTGTGTCTACACCCCCCATGAACATATTGTACTGGTTGACACACAGTGGTCTGTTTATTGCGCGAAAGCCAGTTGCATTTGTCTTGGACCTGATTCTTTCTGAACACATTCGTTGCCATGCAGTGTAGACAACATAGTGACTCGTTTAGTCTTATGCCAAGCACAAGTCAGAAGTTCCGAATAAAAACAGGGTCATCTCCTTTTTTTAGATGCAAGGTGGTTTTCCTCAGGCTTTTAGGCATCCCTTGCCTTGTACTTCTCACTGTACCACACAGTCCGGTTTCCAAATCAGCGAATTCATTTGCAATTGTTGGTGAAGTATAGTAACTGTCCATGTAAATTTCGTGGCCTTTTCCAGTGTAAGGAGCTACTGTTTCACGAACAACAGCGTGAGTTGCACTGATGTTGCTGGTATTATCTGTGTATTGACCTGTGTGCAAGGACCAACGCAAAACATACCCTGAACGGCTCTCACTCAAAACATACACTCCATAGCCATATTTGTCTGGTTTATTGGGACTGTAACATTTGAGTGTTGACCTCCCCTTGAAAGCTATTGTCATCTCATCTAAAGAAAGCTCCTTGAGTGGACTGTAGACTGCTGCAAATTTGGGAATAGTCAACTGTATTATTGGACGGACTTTGAAAAGTTTATCATGCCCTGGTTCACCTTGTCTCACATAATTGTTATTATTGACCAAATGAAAGCATGAAAGAATAATTTCGAATCTGTTTCTAGACATTACACTCCCAAAACCAGGCGTCTGTGTAAGCCAGAATGTTGCCCAATAGTCCTCCATGTCAGTGTTCTCTATGCAATGCAATGAAAGCTTTCATTTCAGACATGGATACATCATACCACTCTAAAAATCTGGACTGTGGCTTCATCTCCATTGCTGATATGATCTGGGCTGCATATCTGTTTGTCTCATCAGTGAGAAGTTTCCAAAACTCATCTGTCAGAAAGAGTGATAAAATATCTATTGGCCTGGCATCTCTCAAATCTCCATCTCCAGTGTAGCCGACAGACATATCAAATGGTTTGATCCACGCTTGAAAATGCACAACTTCTCTCAGCTGCTCCCAGCCCTCATCCCCACCAGTGTCATGGGAGGTCCCACCACCTCTACCTCTGCCTCTCCATCCCCTGCCTCTTAGACGACCACTCTGTGTTTTATTTTTTTGTTTTGCTGTCGTGTCTTCTTCACTTGAGCAATGATTGCCCTCAGAATCAGAGTCTGCTGTAGTGAACAAGAGAACCATGTGTACTTCTTCCAGCCATATTGGTTTTCAAACGGATGTGACGTGTGTAATAAAACTATGAAAGCTTGTTATCAACGATTGAAATGTTTTGTGGTTTATTATTTATTCATAACAAATTTAGTTTTGTGGGATAGTCCCTGAGGTAAATATTCAAGTTTGTCAACATTTTAAACAATTTAAACAAACTGGGGACAAATCGGTACAATGTTTTGTTAAATCTTAAATATAAATAATGTTCAGTCTAACCTGTCATACAGACTTTAAGAACTAATATAGTCAACAGCAATTAGGCCCATATGAGAGACAGTAAACGGGTGAATTTTTTATCATCACAGTGCACACAAAAACAGTTTAAATAAACTTGATTTTGAGATACACGTGAAATATTAAACACCTCCACAAGAGAGAAGTAAAGCACAGAAGAAGAAGAATCCTGCTCGGGTTTGTCTGATCCAAATCAAACCAGGTCTAAACAGGACCAAAACAAGGCTATTCCTAATCAAAGTGTGAAACAACAAACAGCACACACAGCATTTGTATGAACTCAGCAAAGCGTCTTTATTTGAATTCTGAAAAATATGCATCAGATTAGAAGCTGTAAATATATTTTGTAGATAAAGTGGATATGTACGGTCTATGACTCAGACCAATGACTCCTCAACCCTGGTGTTGTGGCTTTTGTTTTTCCGAAAGTGTTTGGTTCCCTCAGATTCCTGCAGAAAAACAAAACAAAAACAAAACACAGGACTTTTAATGAAAGAACACACCTTTGTTTTTCTTATTTATTTCATATTGTCCCTATTGTTGTAGTTTTTTGTTCTTTTTAACGAAAATCAATGTAACGCATAAATGACGCAGACTACTGTGCAATAAATTGTCACAAAGAAAAGGAAAATGTGCATCAAGTAATAGCTAATATAAAATAAAAAATAAATAAACCAAAGAGCCGTCTATCAACCCAGTAAGCTGCTGGCTCAATATTAATACATTTATTACACTCAGAAAGTCAAGTCATAAGTTTGTTTGATCAAAACATAAATGTACACATCGCCTGCTCCCCTCACCTCAAAAATGAATGGAGGTTGATTCATTTTTCAATTCTACATTGATGCAAGCAATTCAGTAATATGCAATAACGATACAGTAATTAGACGAATTAGGAGAAATTTGTTTTTCTTTTTTCTTTTTGGCCAGTTTTCAGTTCACTCTCTGTAAATATTATGTCTTTTGAATGGGCAAAATATCACCTCTAATCAGAAAGCTGAAACATAACTAAAACCTAATCTTTTGTTCTGCTTCTTCGGTGACAGTCGAGTGTGGCGTGCTAGTCTCATGACTTCACCTGGTGGCTGTTGACAGAACTGCATCTGGAGTGCACTGCACAGAGGAACAGCATTAGACACAGAAAAGTGGTAAAAATGTGACTTTTGATTAAACCTGACCTCTGAGCAGAATCACCATGACGACAGAAACCATCAGCAGCTCCACTGAACGCATCACCAACATCAGCAGAGACAACACAGGAAGTGAGTCTGTGGAGGGAGCGCTCAGAGCTCAAATGACTGTAGTTTAAAGGGGACATTAAATGCTTTTTTCCAGGTACTTAGTAATGAACTAAAACATGAAAGATGATTATTTTACATTTTGTTTTTTTTGAAAAACTCAGTATTGAGCTAAAATGGCTTAGTAATAAAAACAAGTCCATTGACTTCCTGTTCACAACTGCAGAACTGAGACGGGTCTGGCTGCAGCCGATGGACAGAGCATGTTGAGCAGCACTAGCTTTAATACGTTTAAGGTGAGACACTGCAGGTGAACAGCAAAAGCTCATTAAAGTGAATGTGGCACACCCCCCTTTACAGCAGTGTTATGTTGCCACCTGTTGTCTCTGTGGACATGTCACATTTATTCAGTAAAGGGTGTATTTATTCTCACACAAAGCAAAATAATAACATCTGCATGGAGATTAGCGATTGACAAACAGTCAACCAGGAAAGTCACGTACTGCAACTTTAAGAGATTCAAGGAAACAGAGGTATATTATTTTGACAATTAAAACGACTAAAGTTGAATGGTACCGTCTGATTCTTCTGGTTTGTTGTCAGTCTGGACTTGATTCTGGTTCTGCTGGGATCCTCCATCTGTAGAAACAAATGGCACTGAGTTTTCATAAAGTGTATTTTTTATTGTTTATAATGTGTACAACATAAAAACAAAACATTTCGACTGTAACGTGGTCTAGTCGTTGTTCTTACATGGATTCTCTGGAAAGAAATGGACTTGGTGATGATTCAGGTCGGTCACTTCACAGCTCAGATGTTTAATTAAAGCAACCGGGGAGTATTCGGCCTTAGCTGAGCATGTTGAAGTCTCAAACCTTAAATGGGTGTAGTTTTGATCAGAGTTGTGAACCAGCCACTTCACAGTGAACCCACAGTTGCTTTGTCCGTTGTACGGAATGACCTCACAGAATGTCTTTCCATTGTCGCCCCCAGCGCTGCCAGACACTGAGAACAGATCAAATGATCGACATGAAATTCACATTTGTCACAAGAAGTTGTACTTTAGGCCCAGCTCAGGATATTTAGGATCCTCTGTACCTAGATGTGTTATTATTATTTTTAAATTGAAGTTTTTAAGCAGCCTTTACTACATATCAACATCTCTGTATCCAAATATCCAATCCATATATTCATATCCATATATCCAATTTAATTTATTTATTTAAAGTGCATATGACAGGTTCTCATGTTTTTATTTAGTTTTGTGGGATAGTCCCTGAGGTAAATATTCAAGTTTGTCAAGTTTCAGTTTGTGAAGAAAAGTTACAGGAAGTAGAGCTGAGATGCTGGGACAGTTTACACGAGGACCTTAATCGTCAAGACATAATTGTGTAATTTTAAATGGATTTTGGCCCTTGTTAATGTCATGGTTGCAGGTAACAGTTGTGGAATTACCATTGTCACATCTGCTGCTCAAGTCTGACCAGGAAGTAACATTATAAACATCACCAAATGGTCCAACTGGTGTGAAATAGACATACCTTTTGGGAAAATCTTAAATATAATCATGTTTACTACAGTATGTTTTAGTGAACACCTGTCACATGCACTTTGAGTTTTCAAGCAGCCTTTGCCAACAGACTTTAAAACAGACATCTGATTAATAAAACAAGTCCATGTGAACATCTCTGAAGCTCAATACTCACACTTGACCACAGACAGGAGGGACTCTGAGCGCTGTGACTGGTTGAACTCAGAGCTGGACTGTGATTGGTCGAGCTGGGTACAAACATACACTCCTGCATCACCTTCTTCCACATTTCGGATCTGCAGCTCACAGGACTCAGTCAGGTTCAATCTGTGGGACTCGTCAAAGGGAAGGACTGAACCGGACCGGACCAGATCCTTGTCAGAGCTTTCAAACTTAGGTCCTGGTTCAACAGAACCAACAGGAGCAAAAGGACCAACAGGACGAACAGGACCAACAGGGAGACTTGGGTTGTTGGTGTCGCCATGTTTTGCGTCCCGCGTTGTTCTCTTTCTCGTGCCTTTTTTGGTCCAGGTGGTACCGGTGCAAAGGGTCTGAGACTGAGACACACCTCCACAGGGCAGAGTGACATCGGACCCCATTTGAATCACAAATGAGAGCTGTTCTTCTGTGGGATGAGAGCACAACACATGTTTTTACACTGTTTACCTTTCACTGTGTAACAGTCAGGGGCGTCGGACCAGGGGGGTGAAGGGTGCTGGTTTCCCCGGGGCCCAGAGCAGGGAAGGGCCCTCAGAAGCATGTGATGTTTTTTATTAGTTGGATTTTTCTACACTTTAATCTTCTTTGGTGTAATAAAATGTGCTGTGGTTGAGTAAAGTCCTTGAGAGACGATTTACAATTATTCATGACGTCTGAGGGCCCAATCACCCCTTTCAGATATTAATATAAGTTTTTAAAGGGAAAATATTATGCATTTTTTGTATTGTTATTGGCCTTTAAACATGCTCTTGAGCACCTTTAATTTGCCATCTCATGCTTTGAAACAAACAAAAAAAAGTTTAGTATTAAATATTTTTTTCCTCAGGAGTCTGCAAAAGACACTTAGTGCATCCAGCCAGTAGATGGCACCAAGCGCTTAGCTATATTAGCTCTATAAGTGAACGTGCTAAAGGCAGTTATCAAGCAGCAGCAGTGATGTGTTTAGAGGTAGAAATGCTCAGAACGAGTCCAGAGATGATTCAAGGACTTAAAACAGCGGTAGATTTCCGTGACGTATAAGATCTGAAAATATGCCAGAAAATTCAGGAAGTTCAGCAGGAAGTGTTTTTGATATGGAAGATAATTAGTTCCATTAGATTTTGAATGTTAAATACTGCCAGATCAAATGATCAACATGAAATTCACTTTTGTCACAAGACGCTGTACTTTAGACCCAGCTCAGGATATTTAGGATCCTCTGTACCCAGATGTGTTATTATTATTTTTAAATTGAAGCAGCCTTTACTACATATCAACATCTCTATACAAAGATTTGTAATGAATTTATTTAAAGTGCATATGACAGGTTCTCATGTTTTTATTTAGTTTTGTTTGTGAAGAAAAGTTACATGAAGTAGAGCTGAGATGCTGGGACAGTTTACACACAACTGCCACAATGACAATGACAGCACATTTTCATCATTTTCTTGATATCTATCATCAGATTTGTTCATTTTGAATTTTTAAACTGAGAAAAAACGACGAAAACGTCGACTGCACGAGACTGAAATTCAAAAGCAAACATGTTTTTAAAGGTTCAGAACATTCAAAGAGAGAAGACGGGACATTGTTAGAACATGGTTTAAAGCTCAGAAAAGTCACGGCAGCAGAATACGTGTCCTCATAAAACTAGTGATTATAATTTGCAGTCAGTGTATTTTCTTATTGTAATAATATGATTCGAGATGTTTGTGAAGTTGTTCTGGCAGTTGTTGCTGAAACAAACCGTACTGTGTCATAATATAAGCCGGTAAAAAAGATAATTTTTCTTATCTTTAATAATTTTAAAGATAATTTTTCTTATCCATAACTCTTCAATCTGAAAATTGAAGAGTTATGGAGAAACCGTGTATATTTTAACAAAAGTGAAAAAATAACATTAATAACAAAGTTTGTGTGAATAAATAAACCATGTACAAATGTATGTATTAGGGGCCCATCGAACAGGTTTTTACCGGGAGCCCAGATTTTACTGCTACGCTCCTGGTAACAGTTTTGATTGACAGACAAACTCCTGTGGGTTTTAGGATTAAGGTGAGACACTGAGGGAAAAAAATCTTAGACTGAGATATTTAAAACTTCTGTACAGTTTACTTACATAAATGTATGAGCACATTTTTTTTAGTTTTCATTTATAAATAAGGCATTTTATGTGTAAAATGTTAAAATGGCTCATATTTGGGACATTCAAATCTGAAAAATGCAAAGAGCAAGGTTGAAATGTCTTTTTGTTGACGTATGCAATACAAAAAAGAAAAAGAAGAGTTGCTTTTGGATATCTTATTATGTTTTTGAGTAAACTATCTTGCTGTAAAATTGGCGTACACGTTCTAATTCTGTCTAATTCTATGGAGTTAAGCCTGAAATAAAAGAATGGTGTGTAGGTGCTCTTTATGTCTCTGTGGGAGAAAATGCATTTTGAGAAAACGGCCTTTGACCTGACAATGTCTCAAATCCATCAGTTCATCAATGGATACAACTGGATTAAATGAACAAATAAAACCTCTTTAGGTGCAGGTCGTACCATGTTGCTGTTTGCAGGAAACGAAAAAACTTTTGCTTATTGTGTCTCACTTTAAAATGCAAATTGATCTGCAACAAACAAACTGGATAAACTAACCCCACCTCAAAACTAAATAAGTTATCTTTTAAATGGTGTGACTTTAAAAGATTCACACTTTTATTTTTGTGTCACTGAAATTAGAGAATATTGGAAAACTTGTAATACATAAATAAGGTTTTAAAGACGACTAATTGTAATGGCATCATGTTGTTTGTAGCAGCACTCACCAGAGGTCTGCAGCGTGAGCCAGAGCAGGAGCAGGATGTGGATGGTGCACATTTTGTCTCCTTTCTGCTGTGAGCAGAGAAGTACAGCTAAATAAACTGATAAAACACTCTTTTCCTGTCAATTTATCTGAACTCAATCAGAAACTTTGATAAGAAAACCACAAAACAGAATACACAGAGCTGAGAAAATTGGACAAGTTTGTGTCCGCTCAGATCAGATCAGAGCGGACGCACAGGTTTAAACACACTGGATTTCAGATTTGAAACTAGGCAAACGAGGCACATTCTGTTTTCTGATTGGAGAATCGTCTTGAGAACCAAAATACCAAATTACAACATCAACAACTTCTTCATCATGTCCAGTGTTTTTGTGGTTAACAGTGGTTCCCAACCTTTTTTTGTCTTGCGTACCCCCTAATCTTTGTTTTACACTCAGAGTACCCTTTAACTTGAGTTTCAGGACAATAAATGGGTTTACTAGTAGAATATTGTCAATTATTACTATTATATTCTTTTGTTTCAATAATATTATTGGTCCCAGATACTCCAAAAATATGCTACATTTTACAACTAATGACACTTTTTATTCAGATAAAAGCACATTTCTTCTGCGTTTAAAACCTGAAACCATTCCAAGTGCCCCGGGAATCCCTCACGCACCCCTTGGGGTCCCCGTACCCCTGGTTGGGAAACACTGGTTTACACTGCTGTAGATTACATTTATGTTATCAAATAAATAAAGAAAAAGAAAAAAGATAGTTGAAAATGTCCAACTTGCATTTGGAGACACAAGTAGCTCATTTTTATTAAAGTTTAAAGTCAAGATCGTACATATTATTGAACAAATAAACAAAAACATGACTACAGACTGGATGAGCTCAGGGAAGCATCTGTATTTGCATCAAAGAAAGGTTAAAATCATGTCAGATCAAAAGCAGATGCAGTGAACATTTTATCTCCTGCAGATGACGTGGACTCAGGCCAAAGACTCCTCCACCCTGGTGCTCAGGCTTCTATTTCGAAATGCTCTGGTGAACTCAGATCCCTGTGGAGAGAACACAGGACTTTTATTTTAAAAGAGCCAACGTGTCCTGTGGTTGTCTAAGTTTGTCCATGTAAATGAATGTATTCAAATCAGTAGTTAAAGGTGCCATACTGCATTCACGTTCTTGAATGAGATGATGTCAGAACCTCAGATGGAGCACGAGCTACATTTCTCTATTGACTGCACTGGACTTGCATGAAATATATCACTGTAAACTCACAAATGTTGAACCTGATGATTTATCTTTGTGATTAGACCCAGGAATGCAAACCTGCAGTTTACTTCACTGTTTAGTTTACTGTTATTTACTTTAGCTGCTCCATCTGTATTAAATATCACAGGCTGATGGAAGGTTGGGATGTCACGTGAACACAACCTTTTCAAATAACCAGAAACTCTCACAAAATGTCTCATTTACTTCATGGGGTTAAACCTACTTTTGGTACAGAATGTGTTCTCCTCACCTGGTGGTTGTCAGTAGAACTGCGTCTGGAGTACACTGCACAGAGAGACGCCGTTAGACTCAGAAAAGTTTTAAAAACGTGACCCAAGTCTGACCTTTGAGCAGAATCACCACGATGACAGAAACCATCAGCAGCTCCACTGAACGCATCACCAACATCAGCCGAGACAACACAGGAAGTGAGTCTGTGGAGAAGAGGGAGGGGGCAGAGAGAGAAAGAGAGGGAGACAGGGGGAGGGAGGGGGAGAGGGAGAGAGAGAGAGGGGGTAGAGAGACAGAGAGGGGGAGAGAGGAAGAGAGGGAGACAGGGAGAGAGAGGGGGGGGGGCAGAGAGAGAGGGGCAGAGGGGGGGGGGACAGAGAGAGGGGAGAGGGGGGGGGGGGGGGGGGGGAAAGCAGAGGAAAAGAGGGAGACAGGGAGAGAGAGAGAGAGAGAGGGAGTGAGACAGGGAGGGGGGGGGGCAAAGAGAGAGGGAGGGAGAGCGGGAGAGAGCGGAACAGAGAGAGAGGGGGGCACAGAGAGGAAGAGATGGAGACAAGGAGAGAGAGGGGGGGCAGAGAGGGAGGGGCAGAGAGGGAGAGAGATGGGGAGCGAGAGAGGGGGGGAGAGAGAGGGGGGGGAGACAGGGAGAGAGAGAGAGAGGGAGTGAGAGAGAGACGGAGAGAAACAAAGAGGGAGAGAGAGACAAAGAATTAATAATAAAAAGTAATTCTGCTGCTGATCAAATATATTACAGTGAGAGATCAACAAAAGACTGGTCGATTTAATGTAACCATCATTAAAATGTTTAATAATCTGTTTGGTCTTTTTGGTGCTGATAGTTTGAGCTGCACCGGGAGAGATGAAAGCATCATGGGAAAACTCATGGTCAGAATCCAGAATAAACAGGATATTTACTGTTTGTGGATGAAATGTTGGTACTTCAAAAAGTGCAGCCTTTGCAGTTTGCCTGATTGCAGCCGTTAGTGATTTCAATTCAAATGACATTAATCTTGCAGCTCTAATTTACTTAAGAATATTTTACAGTTGATACTTTTTACTTTTACTTGAAAGCAGGTATCTGTACTTTCTAGTACATTCCTTAACTGGATTGAAATGTAAAAAGCACTTTTTATAAAGTTATTTTTAAACATTCAAAATGACTTTTTGCATAAAGGGTTTTGAAATGAAAATCTATGAATTACACGCACATTGTTTTGAAATGTATTCTAATTGCTACTGTTGACCAAATAGCACAATTCTTTTAATAACAACGCTTCAAAAATTCTGAAAATTTGTGAAACACTTCTACTTTTTACTCTAAACATTCATTCATTTTCTACCGCTTATTCCCGTTTCCAGGGTCGTGGGTGACTGGAGCATATCCCAGTGACTTTGGGCCTTAGGCGGGGTACACCCTGGACAGTGACACAGAGACACTGACAAGGACAGACAATCATTCACTCTCACATTCATACACTACGGGTAATTTAGAGTTTTCCAATTAACCTGAACACAGTCATGTCTTTGGACGGTGGGAGGAGCCAGAGAACCTACGGTAACACAGAGAGGACATGCAGACTCCACCCAGAGAGAGTGTGTGATGTTGGTCTGGTCCGGGATTTGAACCCACGGTCTCCTTATTGGGAGGCAGAAGCTCTAGCCGCTCTTAAAACATTTGCTTAAGTAAAACCGTCTGTCCATCCACTTTACTTATAGAGCACATTTTATAAACAAGACTGTCCCCAAAGAGCTGCACAAGGTTGATTTAAGAAACAAAAAAAACAAAAAAAGTAAAATGTAATAAAATACAAAGTAGAAACATACATAAAACAATGAAACTAAATTCAAAACTATAGAAAAGAACAAAACTTTGACATTCCTTTAGCACAGAGGACAAGCGGTTATACAGTAGGATGTAGTTTATTTTGGCTTTTTTAAACTTTAAATGTATGTTGTATGTTTGTGTGTTTGTGAATGTATGTCCATGATTTATTGTGGGTCAAATTTAATCTTAAAGTGCACTGTGAGCACTTGCACTTTTGTTTGTCCAACACGACGCAGGACGAAAGGTTATAATTGATGAAAAAACACTGAACAGTATTAATGTTTATGCAAAAAAGTAGATTGTCAAATAATTCAGCAGGATATTATTGGCCTGATTTCTCCCTCACAAAAAGATAAAGGACTTAAAACATAAACAGTGAGGGGTCAGAGTTTATAGGTTTACACTTCCTCGTACTCCTGTCTGAGCCTCGATACACCACAGCAGTAAAATGTAACGGGACTTCTGTGTCGCTCAAATGAATGAAATGAAATAACACGTGACAGAGATGTCCAGAGTTTAAAGGTACCTTGTGGTTCCAGCCCGCTCTCCGTCTGGTTCCACTCGGATCCTGCAGCAACACAAACATGTAACTTGTGAATTCCTCCACCATGAGATTCACAAACCTGTATTTTATCTCTGTTTATTTCCTGACATCACATGTGACTGCATTACTGTCACCTGGTGCTCACCTGGAGTCTGAAGGACAAAAACCTGGTTGTGATTCAGGTCTGTCACTTCACAGCTCAGACTTGGATTTGAAGAACCGCCCGAGTATCTGACCACGGCCAAACACTGTGAAGTCTGGAACGTGAACTGGTTCTGATCCGAGCCCTGGACCAGCCACTTCACCAAAAATCCACAGCTGGTGCGACCGTTGTACGGATGAACATCACATAAAAAAATTCTGGGTGCGCCCAGTACCGGGATGACCACTTTAAAGTAAGAACCATATTATGTCATATTATACATCATACCGTATTTATGATAATAAAAAGACATGTATATTTAAGTTTATTTGTGTTTACCGTTAGCTTTGAGACAAAAACACTTTTATCGACACAGATTTCCTGGTGACATATTTACATTGTACATAAAGGTTTTAACAGGTTGCATGTGATTATCCAGCTGTTACACTGCAAAAATGCAGCACATTCATCTTATTTTGTGTAGTTTTGGTTCAACGAGATTTAATTGCTTATGTCGCGTAGACAATTTCACTGGTTTCAAGACTTTTCTGACTGGTTAATCCTAAAATAATTTAGCTTAAAATAAGAAAATGTATTTGCCAATGAGATAAGTAAAAAATTCTTACCTCATTGGCAAACAATTTGGCTTGAAATAAGAAGAAATGACCTTAAACTAGTCAAAAACACCTTTTAAACAAGTAAAATATAAGGAAGAAATGAAGAAAATGCATCTTAACTATTCAAAATTGTTGAAATTATGATTAATATCCTGAATTCAAGTCATTTAAACTTGTCTAGAAATATTTGTGTACTTTTTTTCTCACAAGACTCCACGTCTTTCGGTAGCAGGAACTAGCGCTAACGTGAAAAGGGCCAATACTCACAGTCGACCACCGTCAGGAGGGACTTTGAGCGCCGCGATCGGTTGAACTCAGAGCTGGGCTCTGATTGGTTGAACTCAGAGCCGGGCTGTGATTGGTCGAGCTGGGTGCAGACGTACTCTCCTGCGTCTCCTGGTCCCACATCTTGGATCTGCAGCTCGCAGGACTCGGTCAGAGTCAGTCTGTGGGACCTCGGACCCACAACATGAGTAACCACCGGCTCATCCTCTACACTGGGAACGAAGGTACGGCGAGGATAATCTGTCACTTCCCTCTTGGTCCTGGTTTTCAGTGAGAGGGGGGTGCCCTGGTGGGTCCAGCTGCAGTTGGTCGTAGACTCAGTTCCACAGGGCAGAGTCACTGTGGTCCAAGATCTGACCACGAACAGCTGCTGCTCTTCTGTGGGACGAAAACACACACAGATCAACGGCGCTCACCTCTGGTTTCAAACGTAAAGTCCCCATTACTTCTATTATTTTCAAAACTAACCCTGATTTTCAGTCCATAAGTCATTGCCTGAACATCATAAATAGAACTCCTACAGGGATTCCACTGAAGTTCTTTGGTTGTAAATGTTTTCCACATTTTTGAACACTATTAGGTTTGTCCTATAGTTCGGTGGTTTCCAGCCTTTTTTGTCTCAAGTCTCCCCTAAGCTTTGTCTCACACTCAGAGCACCCCTAAACTTGAGTTTCAGGCAAATAAATGGGTTTACTAGTTGCATATTGTCACTTATTACAGTTATATTTTTTGTTTACGGTCCAAAACACTCCAAAAAGGTGCTAAATTTACAACTAAGGACACTTTTTTAATTGGATACAAGTACATTTCACTTTCTTTAAAGACCTGAAACTATTCCAAGTGCCCCCTGGTAATGGCTCAAGTACCCCTAGAGGGCCCCGTACCCCTGGTTGGGAAACACTGCTATAGTTTTAAATCAGTGTAGCATTTGTTTAGTCCCATTCCCACAGCTGGTTTAGCCCTTTAGACCTGAATAGTCCTGTAGACCAGTGGTCTTCTCTGCCCTGAGGCCCCCCACACGCTCCTTTCCTAAGCTGAGGCACCATGTTTTATGTTACATTTCATTTGAAATAAACCTCCCCTTTCGAGGTTTACCATAATAAAATGCATATTTTAAAGCAGTTATTTTGAATTCTGGTTTTAAAGCATTTAATTTTGTCCCGCCCCGCTGCATGATAATTAAGTTCATTTTAACTGCCCCCTGAATGCACCATCACAGACTTTGTCCTTTTTAAATCAAGGATTTAACGTATTTATTCGGACTGGCTTTTAACACTTAGTATTGCAGTGACATTTTACTCTATACACTGTACACAGTTTTATTGATTACATTGTTTAATGTATTGTATTATGGTTTTATGTTTTTAAATGTATATTGAAAAGCACTTTGGTCACCTTGAGTGTTGTGAAGGGCTACATAAATTATACATTATTGAGTTTAAATTAATTTAAAACTTGTATAAATTGTAAATCACAAGGACAGAATTTAATTGAGAAAACTGCTATTTTCTCTCTCTCTCTCCCTCTTTTTTTACTATGATTTGGAAATACAATGGCAATACCAAACACTACTGAAGCCTAACCTAAAAACATGACCTGTATCCCTAAAAGCAGAGTCTGATCTGCTCCTGTGACTCTGTCCTGCTCTGTCCTGCTCTCTCACTCTTGCAGTGGCTTACAATCAGTTGTGAGAAGCAGGCTATGTGTCTTTTTCTGTTCATATTTCAAGGCAAATATCACAGACGCGACTTTAAAGCCGCGTGAGTTGCCGCTGATCGATCGATTATTCGCGCAGCGCGCGCGTTAATTCAGAGTCGCTTTCGGATTAAAACTACAGCGGGACGTTTCCCTGGGATTCTTGGGCCGTTTTACATGAAAGACAAAGTGTCAAAAACGTTTCAATCTCCTCTGATGTGAGTTCTTGATCCCCTTCGCCCTCGCGCATCTCTCTGGGGAGAGAGAGATAAAGAGAGAGAGAAACAAAAATACCGAAATGTTTTGAAACGTTTATTTCCTGAATCAATAGTTTCTTATATTATTTTGTCTTCATTCAAAAAAATCCATCGAACTCCACAGTTTTTCGCGGCCCCCTGCGCTCACGCCACGGGCGGCACTCACTTTGAGAAAGCCTGCTGTAGGTTTGATCTGGTGCTACTCAGGGGTCAAATATTTTCCTGCGTTTGAGAACCACTGATCATCATCGATTCACTGCATAAGATGTTTTGTCCTGTTTTATTTAAAGTGAGGCACTACAGCTGAATAAGAAAAAGCCTTACATTTTAAGATATCAATTTGAAACTTATCCTGTAGAAAATATATACACGAATACATAAGAAATCATACATTTATTATTGTATTTTGTTTCAGGAAATTATGATGAACTCTTTGCATTTTTGATGAAGGAACAATCCAGATTCATGGGTTTTACTGAAAAATTCTCACAGAAATGTTGAGCCTTGAACAACTTTTCATTTTATCTAGAAATACATTAGATACTATGCCATAAATTAGATTCTTTTGAAGCTAAAGTACAATTTTAAGGCTAGAAATTTGTATTTTGTCCATCGTTTGTTACAGAAAAGCAAACTAACTGACCTCTCTACTCTGGAAATTCAAATGTGTTGCTTTTTTCCAACGCAAACACTTAAAACCAGTTAAATTTAGATCTAATGTGTGATAATCATTGACAAATTTACAGTCAGCTCCATTTAGCCTCCAGTCGCCTCCATTCCACATTTGATAATGTCACATTTTAAAGGGTTTATGCATAATTGTAGTTCAATGAATAAAGACTAAAATCATAATATTGTCATAAAAGAAGTTACACAGTTAATTTAAACTTTAAAATGATGATCATTATTTTGAAACCAGTGATGATTCTCTTGTTTTTGATGTGAGAGCACTCACCAGAGGTCTGCAGCGTGAGCCAGAGCAGCAGCAGGGCGCGCAGGACGGACATGTTTCCTCTTTTCTGCTGCGATCGCAGAAGCACAGCCTCATAAACCGATAAAATACTCAGTTTCCTTTGAATTTATCTGACCTAAAATCAGAAACTTTGATGAACTTTTGGAACAGGTCAAAGCTGCAGATAGAGCTATGTTTCCCTTGACATGAAGATCTGGATCTAGCGGTTTGGTTTAATGCAGTGGTGGACATAGGAATTAGGGGGCCCAGGGCAAAATTAAGAACAGGCCCCTCCTCATCAAGTAGGTCTGTGTGATACGGTGATAAAAATCGAATGGTGAGCTCGTCCCTGTGACAATCTGCTATTTTTCTGAAATTGTTGTATCGTGATTCACTGTTTGTGTCTTTAATGCAGCTGTCTGTTCAAACACACTTTTTCTCCTGTTGTTTAGCCTCTGAAGCCTCTGAGCAGATGACTTTATTTACCTCTTAAAGGCCAGAGCTGCACAATTAAACCAAATCGACACAAAATCACAATTTTAATGGATGCAATTAGCAAATCACAAAGGCTAATTTCTTCCACAAACAATAAATGTCTTGCTTTGATTTGAACAACAACTGCTAACACTGTAGTTTGGATTTGCACAAACACGTTCTCCCTCCCCTCACTCTCCCATCTCTCTTAGTTCACTCCCCCTGCCTCCCCTTTCTCTTGTACTACATCGACACAATAATAGATCCAAGGTCGGCACCTAATGCTCTTTTAATCTCCCTCTGTGCGTTCTGATTGTTTAATAAAAGGGTAATCGAATGGTGTTCCTGTAAATAGAGTCCGTCACTTCACGTCCCTCACCTTGTCCCTCGTTTTATTAAATTGGAGGCGTTCACAAACCACTCCAAGTCACTGTTCCATCTCTGTGTTGATCATAAAACCAAACAAAAACGTAATCATAATCATAGACTTGAATGAGCTCAGTGAAGGTCTTTATTTGCGTTCAGAAAAAAGGCTAGAAATCAAAAGCTAATGAATGAATGAATGAATCAGTGATTATATTTATATTTTATCTTCTGTAGATGAACTCAGACCAAAGACTCCTCCACTCTGTTCTGAAATTCTCTGGCGTTCTCAGATTTCTGTGGAGAAAACACAGGACTTTTACTTTGAAAATGCAACTCTTTTTAATTTTGTCCAAAAAAAGTATGTAACAGTATCAGAAACACTATTTAAAGGTGCACTGTGTATTTTTTTTCTGGCAGAGTGTCACCTGCTCATCTTCATAGAGATGTTATTGCTTTGCCTTGAATGTTCCAAACTCTGGCATTAATCTTAGACTGTGTTCACACTTTAGGTTATTTGGTCCAAAACGTTCATTTCCTCACCTGGTGGTTGTTAGTAGAACTGCATCTGGAGTACGCTGCACAGAGGGACAGCGTTAGACACAAAAAAGTATTAAAAATGTGACTTTATGTTGAACCCGAGTCTGACCTCTGAGCAGAATCACCATGACGACAGAAACCATCAGCAGCTCCACTGAACGCATCACCAACATCAGCCGAGACAACACAAGAAGTGAGTCTGTGGAGAGAAAGAAGCTCCTGAAGTGAAGTTATAATGTGTGTTTATTATTGTTCACTTGGGTTTAGTTGAGAAAAGGGACCAACTAAAACTGAATTTGTAAGTTTCAATCCAAATATTTAGTTAGTAATGTTGAATTGAACATTGAAGACTTTAAAAGCTGACAACAGAGAGGGCTGGAGTTGAAAAGGTACCATGTGGTTCTTCTAATCCGCCGTCAATCCAGTTTACAGATCCTGGAGAAACACAAATAATCTGATTTACAGAGTTTTATATTCACAATTTCTTAGGGCTGGGCGATACGGCAAAAAATTATTATCACAATTTTCTTGGGGCCAGATCATGATTTCGATTTTGTCACGATTTGTGTTCACTTTGTATTTTTCTGTTGCCTTTAATTGTGATTTGTCTGACCAGTGCGACTTATGTTTTAATAATAGGATTCAGTTCAAATTCACATTTTAAACACAATTTTGTCACTTTTAGTCACGTTTTTGTCAAGTTCAGTTGTGTCACGTGTCATATTTATACACGTCTTTGTCGCTTTTAGTGACGTTTTGGTGCATTGAGTCGCGTTTGTTGTTCGCAGGTGTGTTTTTGTCGATTTTGAACGCATTTTTATCACTTTTGGTCGTGCTTTTGTCTCGTTTCTGAACATGTTTGTACAAATCCAAACTACAGTGTTAGCAGTTTTAATTCAAATCAAAGCCAGATATTTTGTTGTTTGTGGAAGAAATTATTGCACTTAAATTTTCTAATTGCAACCATTAACGTCGCAATTTTGTGTGGATTTGGTTTAATTGTGCAGCTCTGGCCTTTAAGAGGTAAATAAAGTCATCTGCTCAGAGGCTTCAGAGGCTAAACAACAGGAGAAAAAGTGTGTTTGAACAGACAGCTACATTAAAGGCACAAACAGTGAATCACGATACGACGATTTCACAAAAATAGCAGATTGTCACAGGGACGAGCTCACGATTCCATTTTTATCACCGTATCGCCCAGACTTACAGTTTCTTCACCGTGAGATTCACAAACCTGTATTTTATCTCTGTTTATTTCCTGACATCACATGTGACTGCATTACTGTCGCCTGGTGCTCACCTGGAGCCTGAAGGACAAAAACCTGGTTGTGATTCAGGTCTGTCACTTCACAGCTCAGACTTGGATTTGAAGAACCGCCCGAGTATCTGACCACGGCCCGGCACTGTGAAGTCTGGAACGTGAACTGGTTCTGATCCGAGCCCTGGACCAGCCACTTCACCAAAAATCCACAGTTGATGCGACCGTTGTACGGATGAACATCACAGACCAACTCTCTCGGTGCGTCTGTGTCGTTGGAAACTGAGAAATTCGTAAAGTTAAGATTGTACACTGCAAAAAATGAATTTCTAGATGAGTTAAAACGTCTTGATTTCAGGATATTAATCTGAATTTCAGACATTTTGACTCGTTAAGACTTTTTATTTGATGGAACTAGATTATTTGACTTGCTTCAAACCGTTTCTGACTTGTTTCAACACATTATTTCTTATTTCAATCCAAATTATCTGTCACTGGGTTAAGATCATTTTACTTGCCCCACTGACAAATGTATTTTCTTATTTTAAGCAAAATTATTAGCATTATCAGCCAGAAATACTTTGAAAACAGTGAAATATTCTGCATCACATCAGCAATTAAATCTCACTGAGTCAAAACTTCTCAAATCCAGATAAAAATGATAAATTCAAGCCATTTTAAACTTTACACATTTACATTTTTTGCTGCAGGAAGATAATTTGGACTGAAATAAGAAATAATGTGTTGAAACAAGTCAGAAACGGTTTGAAACAAGTGAAATAATCTAGTTCCATCAAATAAATCGTCTCCACTGATTTTAACGAGTCAAAACGTCTGAAATTCAGATTAATATCCTACAATCAAGACATTTTAACTCATCTAGAAATTCATTTTTGCTGTGTACATTATATGCAGGTGATTATTACCAATTATTATTACTGAGATTTACTGGACAATGTATATCTAGCCTAGTTTAAAATGACTGAATTTACCATTTTTATCTGAATTTTAGTAGTTTTGACTCAATGAGATGTAACTGCTGATGTGATGCAGAATATGTCACTGGTTTCAAGATATTTTTGACTGATTATTCGATAATTTAGCTTAAAATAAGAAAATACATTTGCCAGTGGGGTAAGTTATATTATTTTAACCCAGTGGCAGATGATTTGTTTTGATTTAAAAGAAATAATGTATTGAAACAAGTCAGAAACAGATTTAAACAAGTAAAATAATCTAGTTCTATCAAAAAACAAAACAAAAAAACATTATTAACTAATCTTAACTTGTCAAAACATCCAAAATTTAGATTAATATCCTGAAATCTAGACATTTTAACTCATCTAGAAGTTCCTTTTTTGCAATGTATGAGCTTTTAACCATTTATTACAATGGTGTTCATCATCATTGGTTTACTCAAAATTGTATTAGTTTGAATTATTGTCCTGCAGTTGAGACTCCAGTGCTTAGAAAATTCTTGTTTT
>CM033626.1:33742844-33762830 GCA_019453435.1 Rhinogobius similis
CTATTTTCTTTATTCATTTAAACTTTCATCATTATTGTAATAAAATTACACCTATATTTTGACAACTCTCATAATTGTTGATGTTGTTTTAATAGTATAAAATCCTAATTGGAACCTCAATAAATAAAAGGATTCAGTTAATAATTCAGACTGCCACAGAAAAACAAAACTTGAAATGGCCTCCATGTCGGGAAAAGTCACATCACGTCAGGATGAGTGTGTCCTCATATGGACCACACATTCATGTGGACAATGCCCTCATTTACAAGCTGCACAGCACCTCGATGAGCAACAAACAGAAAAGCAGTTTGAATACACAATGTTACAGCATCAACCCTGCACTTGAAGATGAAGAGAATGAAGAGAATGGGGTGGGTATATTCTGAGGTGTGGACTACCGCTCCCATAGACCACACTCTGTACGTCTGCAGAGCTGTGCCTCGGCATCCTGAGCGGCACAGGAGCACCTCAGGGCAGAGATTTTCAATCTTTTTTGAGTTACGGCACACTTTTTGTGGTTGAAAAGTTACCACGGCACATCACTTTTTACACCTTTTGCAATCTGATATACTGTGTAATGTGTCAAAAAGTGTTTGTGCACCGTCTAGTTCTTTAAATTTTTCAGTTGTGATTGTTCCTTTGCTTTATTTTTTGTTATAGCAATATGTTCCGGTCACTTCAAAGAGTATTTTTTATTTAAATCCATGTGTGCTCACTTGTTGAAAATCAAGACCTGAGGGAGCTGTACGTGCTCCATTCATGTTTATAATCTACACTGCAGATTTCAAGAATAATACAGCACCTGCTTTTTAAAAGTGCAAATCTGAGCGCTTCAGAAAGACTTTTTTTTGCACAGAGTTCATGTTTGTGCACTTGTATGAATGTGTTTTTTTTCTTGCAAATGAACTGCTGTAACAAAGTCATTTCCTGAAAAGGCTTAAGAAAGTTTCTATCTATTTGAGTAATTTGAGTAACTAACGGTGAGTAATGTCTTTTTTTTTGCTGAAAGAGAAAAGCTCAAACTTAGAAATATCATAAAGAATAAACTATACATTTAAAACTATAAAAAGCTGTATTTCTGTTTTAGTCTGTGTTCCTTCATGCACTCACCAGAGATCTGCAGCGTGACCGAGAGCAAGAAGAGGATGTGGACGGTGGACATTTTCTCACTTCTCTGCTGTGAGAAGAGAAGTGGAGGCAATAATAAACTGAAGAAATATACATTTTTTTCTTTGAATTTATCTGAACTCAAATCAGAAACTATGACGAGAAAACAGAGTTGCACACGTTTAAAATGAACTGATCTGAATACTTTGGACAAGTGCACTGTTTACACAAGTTTATGTTCACTCTGAAACTTTTTGTTTATTCTTCTGCCCTCTAGCGGACGTTTTGGGTATAAGTTTTGTCTCTGCCACACGGTCTGCTCTGGTGCAGCCGCAGACAAATGAATCCCGTTTGCAGCCTTGGTGTATCTTTGTCTGTAAGTTCAGCTATGTTCTGTGTTAAAATGTTTGCATCTGTGAAACTTATGGTAAATGTAAACTGTGAATCCTTAGCTGCTGCTTGCTTCGTACATGTAGCTCCGGCTGTGGTGTTCTACTTTTATTTTATTGGCTCAAACTATACAGTTTATGGCTGAAACATGTATTTTTGTTGTATAACATATGTGAAGGTACATTTGAAGGCACATTCATAAAGTCAAAGTCATAATTCATTAATATTTGTGTAATAAGGTACAAGTTCATGTACAGATATTTCTTTTTTGTGTATTTGTGTACTTTCGTGTACAATCCATTAACATACACTTTTATGTGTTTTGTTGCAGTTTTACCAAAAAAGGCAGGTTTTCCAAATCCATGTTAAAGAGACAAGTGTGGAGTAAAAAGCGTCTTAAAAATTCCAGTAAAGACAAGTCTTCTCTACCTGGTCACGACTCTCTTTGTGTTCACTGTCTGTCCAGCCCTGGCAGTGACGCCACAGTGAGGACAGAACAAGTTTGAACCTATTTGCACTTCAATTAATAAAACTCATTTTAAAAGGTAATTTTGATGAATTTAGTCTCATCTTTCTGTCTGATGATGGAGCCTGTTTGATTCTGAGCTCTTTTTAATTTCTTTCTATTTTAGTTGTAATAAAACCTCACATGGCTGTACAGTGAAAGTAGAAGTCTTTCTGTGTCCACTTCTTTGTATGTGATTTTTCAAGCATAATAGAATTATAGATGTCACCGCCACTGTCGACCTGAAAACCTGAGGTTTGTAGAACAGAGCTGCACACAAGAGCGACACAGAATAATGGAGTACAATGCAAAAGACACAAACAAGCTACAAACTATTAAATATAAAAACAAGAACATTTATTACATCAACTCATGGCTATTGATCAGTGCAAAAAAAAAAAAAAAAGTGCATGACAGGTTTTTATGATTTTCTTGTTTTGACTTTATTAAAACCTGTTGTAAATAAATATGATAGCTTTGCATCAAGCAAGAGTCAGTTTGTAAAAAAAAGGAAAATCTGTTGAAATTTACAGGAAGTAGAGCAGAGTTTCAAAACATGATGACATCACACTAGGGAGACACACCAGGGACAATTTACAACCAAGAACAATTTTCTGAACAAAAATTAATTCATTTAATTAAACGATTTACATTAATTTGACTAAATAAAGGTGTTCCCATATATTTTTTCGCATATATTTTTATTTGTCAAATATTTTGTGGCACACAAAATATTAGAAGTGTTTTGGCCAAGTGTAAAACATGGTTGCTAGGAAACAGTTACAGAATTTCCTGGTGTGATGTCACACCATGATTTACAACCAGGAAGTAAAAAAATCAAACCTAAAACGTCATCAAGCATCAACAATTCTTTAGTAAAATCTTAAAGGATTTTTTTTTTAGCCTTTAAACATGCTCTTGAGCACCTTACATTTGCCATCTCATGTTTTGAAAAAAAAAAAAAAAAAAAAAAAAAAAAAAAATATTATATATATATATAAAGTTTATTATTGATTAAATGACTTATCAGCCTGTGTGAAATGACACTTGTGCGTCCAGCCAGAAGATGGCCCTTGCACTTTTTGTGAATTTGGTGAAGTTAGCACTGAACAGACGCTATGATACGGTTAGCAGTAGCAGTTATTGTGTTTAGATGCAGACATGCTCAGAACGAGTCTGGAGATGATTCAAGAAACAGCAGATTCTTGGATAAGTGACGTATATAATCAGGGGAGGGGGGATCACGGTTCAAGGGAGTTCAGCAGGAAGTGTGTTTGACGTTCGGACGGGGGAGGATTTTCTAATGAATGTTCCACAAAACAGAATGCTGATGACTGCTACTTCAGGTGTATTTTTAATGACAACATTGTTAGAACACGGTTAAAAACTCAAAAACGTCAGTGTAGCAGCATGTGTCCTTTAACTTGGAAACAGCTACAGAAAAATTACAATCGCCTTAGAATTTCAGGCGAGTTCTCGAGCTAAGAGAGCCAACAACTCAGCCACGCTGCATGTGTCGATGTCAAAATGAGCCCTTTTTGACAAATGATAAATGAAAATGTAATCAACAAGCCATCTTTATTTGCAGTCAGAAAAAAGTTAAGAAAAAGTCAGATCAAAAGCATGTATTTCTGTTTCATCTCCGTCGTTGAAGTGGACTCAGACCAGAGATTCCTCCACCCTGATGTTCAAATACTCCAGAGTCTTCAGAGGTCTGTGGAGAAAACGCTGCACCTTTATTTTGAAAGAACCTCAGTGTGTTGTTTTGTCCATGAAATGAATGAACGTAACCCTGGATAAAATAAATGTATATCTTTGGCGCACCCTGTTGGCGGTGGAGAAGAAGGCCCTCACAGAGAAAAGGTCGACACAAACTGCACCGACAATCAAGGACTGGACGAAAATAAGGTTCACACTTTGTTTGAAAATTGACCTGTTTGGACAAGTTAGGATTTTTATTTGAGTTTAAATGCACCTTGATTCTGTTTAGTTTGTCGTGTGGTTGTTACATTTACATTATTTTGCTGATTGGTCTTCGCTCTCTGGTCGTGTTCAATGTTTTTTGTGTTTGTAAAATGTTTAAACAAAGAAAAGAAGAAGAAACAACTAAACAAAAAAACAATTAAGGTGCACTAAATAATAAATCCTCAATAAAACCACCTGAAAACATGCAAGATAAAGACGTTTTATCCCACATTGCAGGAAAAGCAATAACACCACCATAGAGTCAAGCAGGTGGTAGACCCTCCACCAGAAAAGTTACGTAGTGCAACTTTAAAGCGAGACACTGCAGGCAAAACTCATTTTTTGCAATATTTTTGGCCACTTTGTTCTCTCAACATATCGGCTTTCATGTGGAAATAACAAACATGTCCAATCTGCTCCTAAAGATGTTTTATTCTTCCATTGAATCCACTTCATCCATAGATTTCTCTGGGACATTGTAACTTCAAAGGCCGTTTTCTTAAAATGCATTTTTCTCCCTCGAGACATAAAGATCAGCCTTAAAGAAGCTCCTACGCACATCACACTTTACGATCTTGGACTCAACAAGATTTTGACGAAACTTACGAAAGGATTTTTGATATCTAATTCTAAAACTGATTTATTGAAGTTTTAAGTAAAAAAATGAGCCGAAATGTGAATTTTCAGTTCGATCTAGTTTACTGTAAAACTAAGAAATCCGAAATCCCCTCTGTACATTTTTTTGTATCTTATGTTACAAAATGAACCAAGAAATTTAAACCTGGTTCTGTCCATTTTTCAGACTTAAATGTCCTATATATGTGTATTTTTACAAAATGCCTTATTTCTACATGAAAACATGACATGATGAAAAGCTTGTAATATATTTTTTCTTATATTTATGTGAGTAAACTACAGGAGACGTTTCAAATTGATATCTTTATAGTTAAGATTTTTTTCCTATTCACCTGCACATTTTGTTGTAATAAAACTTATAAAATTTACTTGACGGTGACGAACCTATTTCAAGGAGAACATTTCAGTCATTTCCTCACCTAGTGGTTGTTAACAGAACTGCACCTGAAGTACACAGCCCAGAGAGACGGCTTTAGACACAGAAAAGTATTAAAATGTGACTTTATGTTGAACCTGAGTCTGCCCTCTGAGCAGAATCACCATGACGACAGAAACCATCAGCAGGAACAATGTCAATGGAGACGGTTTTTATTAAAGAGAGTTGAGTTGTGCGACTTGATGAGACCGTTTCAGGTCTCTCATCACAAAACCTCTGAATATTGAAGATAACAAAAACATTCTAAATTTGGAATCGAGGCAAAAGTGAAAAGTCTTACGACTTTTTGCAATCGGAAATATACGACTTTTCTTCAGGTAAGACGTAACCTACCATTTGCTCCATCTGGGAGCAACAGATCAGTTTTTATCGTGGCTGGTTTAATGCAGGGCTGATTTTAAAGTGTCGTTTGTGACACATGATGCTTTATCATCGGTGCATCTGTCTGACCAGTGCTGATGTTGTGAGTATTTCTGCTTAAATATGCCCTTTGTGTCAAGAGCATGACACACCTGTAGTTGTGCTGTCATATGTCACTTCTTCAAATGTTTTTGGTATGATAAAATAAATGACAGCAGTTCCCCACTGCTGGTTAAGATGCATAAATTCATTAATAATTTAATTAAATGTAAATGACTTTAATTCATGCATTTTATTTTTTTAAATTTTATTTTTAAAAATCTATTAATTTACACACAGCACCAGCAACGTTTGAGTTTCTCCGGCCAGTTCAGTCGTCCATCATCGAATACTCCATGACTGGCGTGGTGTGATGTTGAGGGAACACACGATTGTGTGCAGGGTCCTTCTGATGATGTGATGGAAACTGCAGTGGACAGTCCATGCATCTGGACTCCCCAGGAACCTACGCCAGGGTCCTGTGGACTTCAGCTCTGCATTCGACACCATCCTCCTGCTCTGCTCCAGGACGAGCTCTCTCAGCTCAACATGCCCGACTCCATCTGGAGGCAAAATGTACATAAGTGGTTAGTTAGAAATGCCTTAGTACACCACGTCCTAAGTATAGTTTACATCATTATAATTTGAAAATACAGTTAAACTTTAAAAACTGTAACTTACTGCAATACAGTGGACTCAAGTTGAGATGTGTCCGGTGTCGATTCGTCGCTCTGGGTCCGGTGTGGTGGCGCCTCCTGCAGACTCTAGCCAGTACTGTTTACTGACTCTGGTCTACATACGTACTTACCCAAGTTGAAGGGGGGAAATACAGTGTTGACATTACACTGTTCCTCTCTAATATTCTGTCTTACCTTTTGTGGGAGGTCTAGAACGTATGTTGCGCTCCCTGTAGACCTTAGACAGTACTGTTTACTGACTCTGGTCTACATAAGTACTTACCCGAGTCGGAGGGGGAAATACAGCGTTGACATTTCACCCTCCTCTCTCTAACCCTCTCTTACCTTAAGTGGGCTGTTAGATCTGATGTTGCGCCCCCTGTAGACCCTCGTCAGTATTGTTTACCGACTATGGTCTACATAAGTGCAGACCCTCGTCAGTACTTAATACCAACGATGGTCTGCTAAAGCGTTCTAAATCAGACTACCAGCTGGGAGATGGTGCCGTTTACTGGGCAAAGTCAGGCCCTGGGGGGGACCTGCTCCTCTTCCTCTCCCTGAAACACATACAGAAAAAAACAGGTGAGATTTAGTAAGAATGTAATTAGGGGTGGAAAATATTTACACTAATGATTTTTGTTGAGCATGACAAAATATTAGTGTAGTAAAATCTAATTCTCAGTCATTTTGGAGCAAAACTTCATCCAAATGTGTGTTCTTGTAAATGCTGTGATTGAGATTCAAGTAAACAGAAGCGCAATCTTAAAGTTGACACATGTATAGTAGAAAATCTTTCATTCCCATCTTTGATCAGAAAACAGCACCTCTTTGAACAGCGGTGTGCTCTCACCTTGGTCAAGTGAAAACAAGACAAACAAATACAAATATGATGCTTAACAGCGGTGAAGAAAGGGCCGTCAGATCACAATAGAACTCGGCGAGTCCTGTTTCTGAGGCGAGCTCAACAGCAAATAAATTCTACACGGACTACAAAGCTGTTTTCAAGCCTCAGGAAGGTGCAGTACTGACTTGCTGTTGCATGTGTACATTGAACATTTAACACAAATCAATCGACTTTATACCATTACTCATGATCTGCAGATCTGTGACAGAAAGAAGCAAAAGTGGGCGGAATAAGGTGAATAAAGTTAAGCCTCTAAGAACAGCTCCTCTGATGAAAAATAATGTTCAAATGGAAGTCCAAACAGTTTGATTTTTAAAACCGTGTCCAGACTACCTTTGACACTTTTTCTATGATTGATCACTCCTGGACAAACCTGTTTATGTTGGTGTCGTTTCCTCGGATCCTCTTTCTTGACACAGTCTTCACTGGACCATGTCGGGGATTGAGACCGTGATTGGAAAGTCGTCTGAACACAAAAGGAAATTGATTTTGATTAAAATGAACCATTACAATCAAACACATTCAAACACACGTGAATCTCTCTAAATACAACAATTAAACTTCAGGAACAAAGTTTTGTAGTTGTACACAATAATAATACCTCACTGTCTTACCTTTTGTGGGAAGTCTAGGCCTGATGTTGCGCCCCCTGTAGACCCCAGTCAGTACTGTTTACCAACTATGGTCTACATAAGTGCAGACCCTCGTCAGTACTGAATACCAACGATGGTCTGCTGTCAGCTGAGGGATGCCGCTTACTGGGCGAAGTCAGGCCCTGGGGCGGACCTGCTCCTCTTCCTCTCTCTGAAACACATACAGAAAAAAACAGGAGAGATTTAGTAAGGATGTAATTAGGGGTGGAAAATATTTACACGTTTAACATTTAATGATTTTTAAAGTATTTTTCCAGTAATATAATCATATATATCTAATAAATACAATAAATAAATAAATAAATGTGCGTTCCTGTCAATGCCATGATTGAGATTCAAGTGAACAGAAGCACAATCTTAAAGTTGACACATGTATAGAAGAAAATCTTAGATTTCATTCCCTTGAACACATGTATTTTGAGCAGATTTGCAGGATTTATTCAATACATAATTATACCTCATAATATAATAATATTTGTGAAGTGCCCATCATTATCATACAAGAGGGGGAGGGCTGGACAGAAACCATTATTTGATTTTGATTAAAATGAAACATTACATTCAAACACACGTGAATCTCTCTAAATACAACAATTAAACTTCAGGAACAAACTTTTGTAGTTGTACACAATAATAATACCTCACTGAGGTAAGGATGTACTTATTGTAAAGATTATATGAGTTACTAAACGGGTCTTAACAGGACTAAACCAGATCTAAACCAAGACTAAACAGGACTAAAGAGATGAAATATTTCTGATTCTGAAAGGTGTTGACAGCAGCAGGTGACCTTTGACCTGCCCTTCACAGTTAAACACGACAGGGATATAGGACGATGGGAGGGCATCTGATACAGAGAAATATAAAGTGTTTTCATGTCACGTTTATGTTTAAAAGTCGTCCACAAACCTGTTTGGGTCAGTATTGTTTCCCCGCCTCCTCTTTCTGGGGACACAGGCCTCACTGGACCGCGTTAAGTCCGTCACTGGGACCAGGACTGGGACCGGGATCGGATCGGAGCCTGAACTCTCGGGGAATCGGCTGCAAAAAAATAAAAAAAATATGTGATTAGATTATAATAAACTGAAGCAGTACATTACAGATCACTTAAACATCAGCAGCGGTTCACAGACCTGGCTCTTGGGCTGCAACTAACAATTATTTTACTCATCGATTAATCAAGTTCTTTTGATTAATCGATCAGTTGTTTAGATAGTGAAAGGCCTGTGAATTTGAGGGTTTTACTAAATTGACCCAGACAAACCTAAACTGTGCTGCTTAAGGACATTCTGATCGGAATTCAATTACAGGCAAAGCCATTTTTTCACTAAAAACTTGTTTTTTTGAAAACTCAACTATTTCCTTAGTCATTTGTATGTAATTCCTGCTTTTCTGAGTTATAAAAGCGCCGCTCTCAACACACGGCACATTTGGAGTCTGTGTATGGACACCATTAGTCAGTGACTACATTAGCTGATAATTATCTCAGTAATCGACTAGTTGCGATTAATCGATGCACTTGTTGCAGCTGTACCTGTTTTCCTCCTCAGACGTCCGCTTCCTCTTTTTGGATCCACGGCTGCACGAGTCCTGGTCCACAATTTGAACGTGAAACGGGGTCACGTTCCTCTTCTGAGGCTTTTCATCCTGCTCCTTCCTAAAGATGGTAAAAAAACATATTATTATTATGTTATGACCCAAAACCATGAATATAATATTTGACATGACACAATAAACAAATATGTTCACGCCTTAATGTAATTAGTCAAAACAGATTAAATCAGAAAAAGGAAAGTCAAGAATAATTAGCTTTTTTTAACGGTTACATTTCTGTCAGATGAACCTTGACGTTAGACTTAGTTTGTTGTACTATTGATCATTGCTTTAGCCAATATTGATACTTTTGCAATACATTGTGGAGCTTCACAGTGAATTACAAAATACTCTATGGGAAACTAAATGTACTCATTTATCAGAATCATGTGGGGCACCGCAGTTAAGGCTGGGCAATACTTAAGAGCTCAAGATTCAATCATGTCTAATCGTTAATGACAGGGTTTGAGTTTTTGAATATTCCACGGCCAATACTCAGTAAAACATGTAGAACAGAAGTCAGAGTTTAGAAGAAGAAATCTGATTAAAAGTGATTAAACTGCATTGTTTATTATCTTTTATACTATTATATTGTTAATCAAATCGTCATCGATAAACGTGAGAAAAAAAAGTTGTTGTTTTTTGTCCATATCACCCAGCCCTAGTCTTGCTCACAACAAAAGTATATTA
Organism: Rhinogobius similis; assembly: GCA_019453435.1. Lineage (NCBI taxonomy): Eukaryota > Metazoa > Chordata > Actinopteri > Gobiiformes > Gobiidae > Rhinogobius > Rhinogobius similis. Next base: position 33,752,800 of record CM033626.1, read on the forward strand.
TTTGACTTTTTTCTGGTTCAAACCTTAGGCCTGTGTCGGTCTCCTTTGGCTCGCTGACCTTCTGCATCTTTGCCGGTCTGGACCTCAAACCACTCCTATAAAAGCAGCACAGACACAGATCATTTATTTTTCCATTGATCAATAATTTTGCCTTAAATATGAATCATGTTGAATTAACACTAACCAGAGAGTTCCCTGGGACATTGTGTAGGTGGCGCAACCGATTTTGCTGTCGCACTCGCTAACGTCACTATCACTAATGCTGCCGAAGGAGAGAGAATAGTCAGCGTCGCTATCTTCATCGCTAACACTGCTACCTCCGCCGCTAACAGTGCTACTTCCACTGCTAGAGTCACTAACAGTGCTACTTCCACTGCTAGAGTCACTAACAGTGCTACTTCCACTGCTAGAGTCACTAACAGTGCTACTTCCACTGCTAGAGTCACTAACAGTGCTACTTCCACTGCTAGAGTCACTAACAGTGGAACTTCCACTGCTAGAGTCACTAACAGTGCTACTTCCACTGCTAGAGTCACTAACAGTGGAACTTCCACTGCTACTGGATGAATCGACACGTCCCAACGACTCGTGTTCAGAGAGATGCTTCCTCTTGGCCGAGCACTTCCTCCCCTGTCTAGTGGACTGTCCACTGCGGCTGGGATAGTTACTGGAAAAAAGAGAAGAAAAACAAGATTAAAGGTGTATGACCTTTAAAGGACACACGTCATGCATGCTTTTCATTTTTATTGGTCGTTTAACGTGCTCTGGTGAACTTTTGAATCAGCATCTCAACCTAAAACAATTAAAACACATTACATTCCACCAGCAGTGCTCCCTAAACTAGGATTTGGTGTTAACCATCTACTGGTAGCAGTAGGAATTACCATGGAGGAACAAAATATAGCCATTGAGCAACCTGTCCAGGGCAGGCAAAGCACCAGCAAAAGCACCAGATCTGGTGATGATTTATGGACCTAACAACTGTGCAGGATTTCTATCTGTAACGTGACAGTCGGAACTGCAGTCTGTGCATGGACACCATTAGTCAGTGACTACATTAGCTGATAATTATCTCAGTAATCGATTAGTTGCGATTAATCGATGCACTTGTTGCAGCTGTACCTGTTTTCTTCCTCAGACGCGCACTTCCTCTTTTTGGACCCGCGGCTGCAGGAGTCCTGGTCCACACTTAGGACGTCCCGCTTCCTCTTCCTAAAGATGGTAAAAAAAAAAGTTGTTGTTGTTGTGTTATGAACAAGAACAATTTTTCCTTTGAGTAAAATGAATTGTTATTTCATATTTGAATATAATATTTGACATGACACAATAAACAAATATGTTCATGCCTTAATGTAATTAGTCAAAACAGATTAAATCAGAAAAAGGAAAGTCAAGAATAATTAGCTTTTTTTAACGGTTACATTTCTGTCAGATGGAGAACCTTGATGTTAGACTTAGTTTGTTGCAATATTGATCATTGCTTTAGCCAATATTGATACTTTTGCAATACATTGTGGAGCTTCACAGTGAATTACAAAATACTCTATGGGGGAAACTAAATGTACTCATTTATCAGAATCATGTGGGGCACCGCAGTTAAGGCTGGGCAATACTTAAGAGCTCGAGATTCAATCATGTCTAATCGTTAATGACATGGTTTGAGTTTTTGAATATTCCACGGCCAATACTCAGTAAAACATGTAGAACAGAAGTCAGAGTTTAGAAGAAGAAATCTGATTATATTTTGTGTTAAATGGCACTGATTAAAAGTCTGCATTGTTGATTATATATTATAATTATCTCAGTAATCGATTAGTTGCGATTAATCGATGCACTTGTTGCAGCTGTACCTGTTTTCTTCCTCAGACGCGCACTTCCTCTTTTTGGATCCGCGGCTGCAGGAGTCCTGGTCCACACTTGGAACGTCCCGCTTCCTCTTCCTAAAGATGGTAAAAAAAAAGTGGACGGGGCGGAATAAGGTGAATAAACCAGTTCAAAGCTCAGAAAATGGCACATTATGTGTTCTTTAAGTTCAGTCAGTGTTTCTGTGATCTTTGTCCATGATTCATAGACATTTAACCAGCTCTATCTCAGTTACAGGGATCACTAAAAACAAAACAAAATAACTATTTCCTTAGTCATTTGTATGTGATTCCTGCTTTTCTGAGTTATAAAAGCGCCGCTCTCAACACACGGCACATTTGGAGTCTGTGTATGGACACCATTAGTCAGTGACTACATTAGCTGATAATTATCTCAGTAATCGATTAGTTGCGATTAATCGATGCACTTGTTGCAGCTGTACCTGTTTTCCTCCTCAGACATTGCCTTCCTCTTTTTGGATCCGCGGCTGCAGGAGTCCTGGTCCACAATTTGAACGACCCGCTTCCTCTTCCTAAAGATGGTAAAAAAAAAGTCACGTTATGTGTTCTTTAAGTTCAGTCAGTGTTTCTGTGGTCTTTGTCCATGATTCATAGACATTTAACCATCTTTATCTCAGTTACAAGGATTTAAAATGTCGTCTTAAACACAATAATTTACAGTGTGTTTGTACCGGTTAGTTCTGCTCTCCTCCTCTGGGGCGCGCTCTTTCTTCAGGATCGAGGATGGACCCTTGGAGGTCGACGGCTGTTCCTCTGACTGAGACGGGACCTCACGACGAGACGACACGGCGCGCATCACGTCCACACACCGACTGACACTGAGAGAGAGAAACCATTAACAACTGGACTGAAACGGGACTAAACAGGACTAAACAGGTCTAAACCAGGACTAAACAGGTCTAAACCAGGACTAAACAGGTCTAAACCAGGACTAAACCAGGACTAAACAGGTCTAAACAGGACTAAACAGGACTAAACAGGTCTAATCAGGACTAAACCAGGACTAAACCAGGACTAAACCAGGAATAAACGGGACTAAACAGGTCTAAACCAGGACTAAACCGGACTAAACAGGTCTAAACCAGGACTAAACCAGGACTAAAACCAGGAATAAACGGGACTAAATGGGTCTAAACAGGTCTAAACCTGTTCTAAACAGGTCTAAACCAGGACTAAAGAGGTCAAAACCAGGACTAAACAGGACTAAATAGGACTAAACCAGGACTAAACAGGTCTAATCAGGAATAAACAGGTCTAAACCAGGACTAAAGAGGACTAAACAGGTCTAAACCAGGACTAAACAGGTCTAAACCAGGACTAAACAGGTCTAATCAGGACTAAACAGGACTAAACAGGACTAAACAGGACTAAACAGGACTAAACCAGGACTAAACAGGACTCACTGCTCTGTGTTGAAGCCGTCTTCGATGTGCCTCATGGTGATGAACGGATGGTCTAGGAGTTGATCCGGGGAGATCCTGGTTTGAGGGTCCAGGCTGAGCAGCTTCAGGACCAGGTCCACAAAGTACTCCCAGTCAAACTCTCGGTCCATCGATGGCGTGTCGTAGAACAAAGTGTACATCTGGAACAAAAACTCTTTAATTTATCTGATTTGTTTTTACATTTCAAACAGAACTTTAAACTAAATTTGATAAAATGTTTCAAAGTGAACTTTAAAAGCTCAAACTCACATCGTACAGATCATTGAGGTTGTTAATGGTCCGCTCGTTGTGACAGCGCTTCTTCGACTGAAAAAAAGGAAAAAAATGACTTTGTAAGAATGATTTTTATGGTTCAAATTAGAAACATGACATTGTAGCAAAATATAAGTGTGAAATTAAAGACATTTTGAAATGCACATTCATTGAAAATTCTCCATGATTCAATTCTTTCATGTGTAAATAATGCAGTTACTAAAAATGCTCACGTTGCTTGCATTGATTTACAAAATGGAAGGCTTTGAACTGGACATTATTAAATCCTAGAACAAGTAAAAGTGTCTTTCTGTGCACACTGGACAGTTCCTTTGGTTCCTTTTGGTTCTGTGCGATTACGTTTGAGAAAATAACGTGGCTGAACATAAATAGTGCAGTACCTTGAGACTCCAGGTGGGGGTGCCCCTGACGGTCCTCTGGTGGAAGTACCTGTGCGTGTGCTTCCCTTTTCCAAGCAGCGACTCCGGAGGAATCCCAACCGAGCGCACGATGTGACCCAACTGAAACACACGGGACGTTTAGAGATTAGAGGCTTTGGGCTAAACCAGGAATAAACCAGGAATAAACCAGGAATAAACCAGGGCTAAACCAGGTCTAAACTAGGAATAAACCAAGTATAAACCAGGAATAAACCAGGGCTAAACCAGGAATAAACCAGGGCTAAACTAAGACTAAACTAGGGCTAAACCAGGAATAAACCAGGAATAAACCAGGGCTAAACTAAGACTAAACTAGGGCTAAACCAGGAATAAACCAGGAATAAACCAGGAATAAACCAGGGCTAAACTAGGAATAAACCAAGTATAAACCAGGTCTAAACCAGGAATAAACCAGGGCTAAACTAGGACTAAACCAGGAATAAACCAGGTATAAACCAGGAATAAACCAGGAATACACCAGGAATAAACCAGGAATAAACCAGGGCTAAACCAGGAATAAACCAGGTCTAAACTAGAATAAACCATGTATAAACCAGGTATAAACCAGGAATAAACCAGGAATAAACCAGGAATACACCAGGATTAAACCAGGAATAAACCAGGGCTAAACCAGGAATAAACCAGGTCTAAACTAGGAATAAACCAGGTATAAACTAGGATTGAACTAAGTATAAACCTGGGCTAAACCAGGAATAAACCAGGGCTAAACTAGGACTAAACCAGGAATAAACCAAGTCTAAACCAGGTATAAACCAGGAATAAACCATGGCTAAACCAGGTCTAAACCAGGGCTAAACCAGGAATAAACCAGGAATAAACCAGGGCTAAACTAAGACTAAACTAGGGCTAAACCAGGAATAAACCAGGGCGACACCAAGTCTAAACCGGGCTTAAAACCAGGACTAAACCAGGTCTAAACCAATTCTAAACTAGGACTAAAGCCTAAACCAGGGCTAAACCAGGAATAAACCAGGTCTAAACCACGGCTAAACCAAGTCTAAACTAAGAATAAACCGGTCTAAACTAGGACTAAACCAGGTCTAAACTAGGACTAAACCACGTCTAAACTGGTAATAAACCAGGTCTAAACCGTGAATAAACCAGTAATAAAACAGAATTAAACCAGTTGTATTGGTTCACAGGTTAAAATAGAAACACTTCAATTAATTTCCGGGGTTAGACTTGTCTAATTTGCTGGTTTTGTCCATTTTTAGTCTGAGTGTAATACTTCTGTCAGAATCTTTAAATTATGTTTATGAGGTGGATATGCACTTTTGTGATTCATTTTACAGACATTTCACATTTGTCTTATTTGTCCAATTAAACTTCAAGTAATACGTTTAAAGAATGTATTAAGACATTTCTGTTGGATTGACATAATACAGTCTAACTATTATCGGAAAACTCCAACATTTTTAAAAGATATTCAGTATTTGTAAATATGGCCCACTCCTCGTCGAGAGTAAACGAGGCATTGGTCTCTGTCTGGTTTGGTATAATCAAACCAGACCAGGTCTAGTTCTGTTTTCGTCCTGGTCTGATTTAGTCCCGTCACAATAACACATTTTGAAGTACGATATATTGCAACAGAAAATATCACAATAAACGATAATACTGAAACTACTTTATGCCACTGACAGCAGAAGAATCTCCCAAAAGTCTGCAATATTGTTAAAAACACGAGCAGCAATAAATAAATAGCACAATGAAACACTTCTTTAGTAAAGTGATGTCAATACTGAGTTATAAAATGTTCTTATTTCACTCTCTACAGCTCTAACCTCATCGAAAAACAAAGAAAAGGTTCCCCAAAGAGCAAAGAAATGCAGACGATAAATACTGAGCCCCAAATATACTGTTCTTTTTATCATACTGTATATTTACGTCGCTATAGTAATTATTGTGACGGGCCTAATCGTGTGGTTCATCTCGTGTATTGTACAGTGTTGTATGTTGTGTTAGTCGTACCATGTCTCTGTCGTGGATTCCGGGGAAAAGCACTTTCCCCGAGAGCATCTCCAGAGCGATGCATCCCAAAGACCACATGTCGATGGCCTCGGTGTAGCGCGTCCCCAGCATAACCTCAGGAGCCCTGAAACACACAAAGCAGCGTGATGAGAATGTATTTATACGGATCATTAGGGCTGCAGTCGACTAAAGAAATACTTGGTCGACTAAAACGTGCCCCGTCGATCGATCAGTCGACTAAACAGGAAGTCGGTCTATTTATGCAGAAAATAAAGACACTGTAAGAGGAAGATTCAACTCATATTCATGCCTCTTTCTCCTTTTGTCCCATTTAAACTCTTATCCTTATGTAATAATAATAATTTGTTCGACTAAAACACCATTAACTAAATGATTAAAGGCCAGCAATAGATCACAGATACAAATATTGAGAGTAAGAGAGGGCATGATGGGGGCTCAGCGGCTCTGCGGTCACTAATGTCCACAACGCAATTGTTTTCAGCTCAAAATACACGAGTAAATGTTCAAATTCAGCTAAATGTCTTAATAACTTAGCAGTTTATAAAGCTTCACAAACAGATTTTAAATCAAATTATAGGTCCTTTGCTCATTACGCGTCGGACGATATTGAAATCTGATGTCACGATTATCACGGCTAAAATAATTGTGATTAACGATAATCTCACAATAGTTATTAAAAATGCTGAAATGTGACTTATAAAGACATTACTTTCTCATTATGAATAAGTTCTGTCATATGTTATATTTCTACTTTACTACAAGTGAAAACAAAAACAATCTAGAAGAGAACGTAATGGGTAAGTTGCTTTTTTTCTGCACATTCTGGTGACAAAATGGTGATTATCTTTGTTGACGATTATCACGATTAAACAAAAAGGATTATTGTCTTCCCTTTTATCACAATTGTCCCACTCTTACTCACTGCAGCTGATGAAATGTGTCGTCTAACTTGTCATATAGACTTTAACTTATCTAGACTTTCATTTCTTTGCAACACTAATTCATATAAAAGCGACTCAGCCTCACTCGTGCACAGAAGACGCAGGCGAGTGCGGGCCTTCAGTCGCATACCTGTACCACATCGCCTGGATCCTCGGCCTCTGATCACGTCGCGAGAAGTGAGCCCCCAAAGTCAGATGAGCTTCACTTGAAGATTCGACTGGTGATTCACAAACATTATGTTCTCGGGCTTCAAGTCACTGTGGATCAGGTCCAGACTCTTCATGAACTTCAGCGCTTTAGTCACCTGCAAACAGAAGAACGACAGAAGGACATGTTAGAGCTGCTTTTAGACGAGTCAGAGAGAGATATTATTCCCACATTATTATGATCGGTCGACAAGTCAATAGGGCTGTAATCCTTTAGTTGTTTAGTCGATGGTTGTTTTAGTCGACCAACATTTTTATTTGACGATTGATTGTTTTATTTATAAAAGAATTATCAGGATTTATATCTCCAAAAGGAAAAGATATGGAGTGAAGTTTAATCTAAATTAAAGCACATATCTAAGATAAAAACACACTGTTTAACTGTACTTTTCTGCATTAATAGATGTTTTTGCATGGACTCCTGTGCAGTTCAGATCTTTGGAGTGCAGTTTGGGTCAGATACATGGAGATACTTCATAGTTTTGATATATTTTTTCCATTTGTAGATAGTACAGTCTTTAATCGACCAAAGTTTTCTTTAGTTGAATACAGCCCTTCTAGTCAAACGATTATTTCTATTAAACACTGAGATTTAATTTCTTTGATACATTTTTAACCAAATGAAGGTTGAAATCTATCGACATAAGATATTTACAAATAAAGTGCGTAATTGATCAAAAACAGCCACGAGAGCCGACTTTGAGACGAGACACAGATGAGATTTAAACATTTAACAATCATTCAAATGCCTCAAAAACCATTCCAGCTCTATTTACTTTTTAAAGACAAAATTAAACTGTCCAAAAGAATCCTGATTGAATTAAAATGTGACCTAAGCTCTGGGATATACACGGTAACATGTTTTCCTTGTGTGGCTCATTCCTCCTTCGTTTGACTGTGAGGTAAAGGTTCACACGGCACAGTCGTCACAGACAGACAGCAAACACAACACGACAGCAGACGAACCATCTTAAGGTTTGGTCTGGAGTAACGAGCTGGAGGATTGGTCTTTGGTGCACGTTTTGGATAAATATGTAAAGAGTATAAACCTGAAAAAGGACGGGCCGGATCTGCATCACTCTCATCCTCTCGGTCTTGTCCAGGAAATCGCACAGACTGATGTCGAGCGGCTCAAACTCCAGGCAGTAGGTTTGTCTGAAGTTGAACGAGCTGAACCAGCGCACGATGTGATGGTCATCGGCTCCCCGCTCCTTCAGGATCTGCAGGATCCTCCTCTGCAAAGAAAAAGATTCAACTGTGAGATATAAAAAGAGTGTATTCCAGGTAATGGTTACGATTATCATTATTAATCCCTCGTTTGTCCAGGAGGGATCCATCAACGTTTGAGAGGTTTCATCTGTTTAAAAATATACACACTCAACTTTAGTGCCTTGAGCAATTTAAAGTCCACTTTCTCTGACCAGTTACTACACGACTACTAATGATGTCCGGTTATAGTTATAGACTGAACCTCTTTAAACAGTTTTTATAGTTACTGAAGCAGATTGTGCCTCTTTAAACAGTGTTTTAGTTACTAGCTAAAGCAGACTGTGCTTTTCCAACACAGTCACTCACCGCTGTGTCACAGAAGTCACTTTGTATTGGTGGCTATGCTAGCGTTAAACTTTATTTATATGTTTTTCACAATTAGGGTAAGGTTTGGGTTAGGTTAAGGGCTTTGGGGCAGGTAAACTAACCGGGTCTGGGCAGAACTGACGCGGGAAATGACGCGACTGTGTCTCTTTAAACAGTTTTAGAGTTAATAAAGCAGACTGTACTAAACAGTTTTAGAGTTAGTAAAGCAGACTGTACTAAACAGTTTTAATAAAGCAGACTGTACTAAACAGTTTTAGTAAAGCAGACTGTACTAAACAGTTTTAGTAAAGCAGACTGTACTAAACAGTTTTAGTAAAGCAGACTGTACTAAACAGTTTTAGTAAAGCAGACTGTACTAAACAGTTTTAGTAAAGCAGACTGTACTAAACAGTTTTAGTAAAGCAGACTGTACTAAACAGTTTTAGTAAAGCAGACTGTACTAAACAGTTTTAGTAAAGCAGACTGTACTAAACAGTTTTAGTAAAGCAGACTGTACTAAACAGTTTTAATAAAGCAGACTGTACTAAACAGTTTTAGTAAAGCAGACTGTACTAAACAGTTTTAATAAAGCAGACTGTACTAAACAGTTTTAGTAAAGCAGACTGTACTAAACAGTTTTAGTAAAGCAGACTGTACTAAACAGTTTTAATAAAGCAGACTGTACCTCTGCCAAAGCGCTGACCACATGCACACTGTCCTTGATGATCTTCAGAGCTACGTTGCTCTCGGAGCTCTTCTTCTTGCAGAGGGCCACTTGTCCAAAAGTGCCCTCTCCCAGGATGGATTTCACCACAAAGGTGTCCGAGGGCGCGGTGATCACGGAGTCCACCTGGAGGCCCGCCATCGCGGGAATCCGAGGCAATAACCTCGGATTCACCGGAGCGAATGTAAACATCGTCTGACTCCTACAAGCGCTGGAGACAAACTGACATCTGAGGAGAATTCTAAGACTAAGTAACGTCACGCGCGGAATCACTACGTCATCACTACGTCATCATACGCTATCACAACATTCGAATTTACGCTCAGAGACTTGATTGAAAGCAAGATTTACAAAAACAGTTAAGAAAATAAATAGTCTTAATATAATCAAGAACATTCATATTACTACTACTACGTAACAAATAATAATAATAATATGTAATGGGTATATTTTTGGCTGAAATTCTTTAAGCCTGTAAGATACAAGCAACAGCAAAATATCAAATAAAGAACAAGTACACAAGTTTCACATTTTAAGTAGCTTAAGTGGCTGAATTT
>CM033626.1:33762930-33970430 GCA_019453435.1 Rhinogobius similis
TTTAAGTTCAGTCAGTGTTTCTGTGGTCTTTGTCCATGATTCATAGACATTTAACCATCTTAGTTACAAGGATTTAAAATGTCGTCTTAAACACAATAATTTACAGTGTGTTTGTTTGTACCGGTTAGTTCTGCTCTCCTCCTCTGGGGCGCGCTCTTTCTTCAGGATCGAGGATGGACCCTTGGAGGTCGACGGCTGTTCCTCTGATTGAGACGGGACCTCACGACGAGACGACACGGCGCGCATCACGTCCACACACCGACTGACACTGAGAGAGAGAAACCATTAACAACTGGACTGAAACGGGACTAAACAGGACTAAACAGGACTAAACAGGACTAAACAGGACTAAACAGGACTAAACAGGACTAAACCAGGACTAAACAGGACTAAACCAGGACTAAACAGGTCTAAACCAAGACTAAACAGGTCTAAACAGGTCTAAACAGGTCTAAACCAGGACTAAACCAGGAATAAACGGGACTAAATGGGTCTAAACAGGTCTAAACCTGGTCTAAACAGGTCTAAACCAGGACTAAACAAGACTAAACAGGACTAAACTGGACTAAACAGGTCTAAACCAGGACTAAACAGGACTAAACAGGACTAAACCGGACTAAACCAGGACTAAACAGGTCTAAACCAGGACTAAACAGGTCTAAACCAGGACTAAAGAGGACTAAACAGGTCTAAACAGGTCTAAACCAGGACTAAACAGGACTAAACACAACTAAACAGAATAAAACCAGGACTAAACCAGGACCAAACCAGGACCAAACCAGGACTAAACAGGACTAAACAGGACTAAACAGGTCTAAACCAGGAATAAACAGGTCTAAATAGGACTAAACCAGGACTAATCAGGACTAAACAGGACTAAACAGGACTAAAAAGGACTAAAAAGGACTAAACAGGACTAAACGGGACTAAACAGGACTCACTGCTCTGTGTTGAAGCCGTCTTCGATGTGCCTCATGGTGATGAACGGATGGTCTAGGAGTTGATCCGGGGAGATCCTGGTTTGAGGGTCCAGGCTGAGCAGCTTCAGGACCAGGTCCACAAAGTACTCCCAGTCAAACTCTCGGTCCATCGATGGCGTGTCGTAGAACAAAGTGTACATCTGGAACAAAAACTCTTTAATTTATCTGATTTGTTTTTACATTTCAAACAGAACTTTAAACTAAATGTGATAAAATGTTTCAAAGTGAACTTAAAAAGCTCAAACTCACATCGTACAGATCGTTGAGGTTGTTAATGGTCCGCTCGTTGTGACAGCGCTTCTTCGACTGAAAAAAAGGAAAAAAATGACTTTGTAAGAATGATTTTTATGGTTCAAATTAGAAACATGACATTGTAGCCAAATATAAGTGTGAAATTAAAGACATTTTGAAATGCACATTCATTGAAAATTCTCCATGATTCAATTCTTTCATGTGTAAATAATGCAGTTACTAAAAATGCTCACGTTGCTTGCATTGATTTACAAAATGGAAGGCTTTGAACTGGACATTATTCAATCCTAGAACAAGTAAAAGTGTCTTTCTGTGCACACTGGACAGTTCCTTTGGTTCCTTTTGGTTCTGTGCGATTACGTTTGAGAAAATAACGTGGCTGAACATAAATAGTGCAGTACCTTGAGACTCCAGGTGGGGGTGCCCCTGACGGTCCTCTGGTGGAAGTACCTGTGCGTGTGCTTCCCTTTTCCAAGCAGCGACTCCGGAGGAATCCCAACCGAGCGCACGATGTGACCCAACTGAAACACACGGGACGTTTAGAGATTAGAGGCTTTGGGCTAAACCAGGAATAAACCAGGAATAAACCAGGGTTAAACTAAGAATAAACCAGGAATAAACCAGGGCTAAACCAGGTCTAAACCAGGGCTAAACCAGGAATAAACCAGGAATAAACCAAGTATAAACTAGGACTAAAGCCTAAACCAGGAATAAACCAGGTCTAAACCAGGTCTAAACTAGGACTAAACCAGGTCTAAACTAGGACTAAACCAGGTCTAAACTGGGAATAAACCAGGTCTAAAGTGCGAATAAACAGGAATAAAACAGAATTACACCAGTTGTATTGGTTCACAGGTTAAAATAGAAACACTTCAATTAATTTCCTGGGTTAGACTTGTCTAATTTGCTGGTTTTGTCCATTTTTAGTCTGAGTGTAATACTTCTGTCAGAATCGTTAAATGATGTTTATGAGGTGATTTGCACTTTTGTGATTCATTTTACAGACATCTCACATTTGTCTTATTTGTCTAATTAAACTTCAAGTAATACGTTTAAAGAATGTATTAAGACATTTCTGTTGGATTGACATAATACAGTCTGACTAATATCGGAAAACTCCAACATTTTTAAAAGATATTCAGTATTTGTAAATATGGCCCAGTCCTCGTCGAGAGTGAACGAGGCGTTGGTCTCTGTCTGGTTTGGTATAATCAAACCAGACCAGGTCTAGTTCTGTTTTCGTCCTGGTCTGATTTAGGCCCGTCACAATAACACATTTTGAAGAACGATATATTGCAACAGAAAATATCACAATAAACGATAATACTGAAACTACTTTATGCCACTGACAGCAGAAGAATCTCCCAAAAGTCTGGAATATTGTTTAAACACAAGCAGCAATAAATAAATAGCATAATGAAACACTTCTTTAGTAAAGTGATGTCATAAATTAGTAATAAAATGTTCTTATTTCACTCTCTACAGCTCTAACCTCATCGAAAAACAAAGAAAAGGTTCCCCAAAGAGCAAAGAAATGCAGACGATAAATACTGAGCCCCACATATACTGTTCTTTTTATCATACTGTATATTTACGTCGATATAGTAATTATTGTGACGGGCCTAATCGTGTGGTTCATCTCGTGTATTGTACAGTGTTGTATGTTGTGTTAGTCGTACCATGTCTCTGTCGTGGATTCCGGGGAAAAGCACTTTCCCCGAGAGCATCTCCAGAGCGATGCATCCCAAAGACCACATGTCGATGGCCTCGGTGTAGCGCGTCCCCAGCATAACCTCAGGAGCCCTGAAACACACAAAGCAGCGTGACCAGAATGTATTTATACGGATCATTAGGGCTGCAGTCGACTAAAGAAATACTTGGTCGACTAAAACGTGCCCTGATCGATCAGTCGACTAAACAGGAAGTCGGTCTATTTATGCAGAAAAGAAAGACACTGTAAGAGGCAGATTCAACTCATTATTCACGCCTCTTTCTCCTTTTGTCCCATTCAAATCCTTATCCTTATGTAATAATAATAATTTGTTCGACTAAAACACCATTAACTAAATGATTAAAGGCCAGCTATAGATCACAGATACAAATATTGAGCGTAAGAGAGGGCATGACGGAGGCTCAGCGGCTCTGCGGTCACTAATGTCCACAACGCGATTGTTTTCAGCTCAAAATACACGAGTAAAAGTTCAAATTCAGCTTTAATAACAGTTTATAAAGCTTCACAAACAGATTTTAAATCAAATTATAGGTCCTTTGCTCATTACGCGTCGGACGATATTGAAATCTGATGTCACGATTATCACGGCTAAAATAATTGTGATTAACGATAATATCGATAATGTGACTTATAAATACATTACTTTCTCATTATAGATAAGTTCTGTTGTATTTTATATTTCTACTTCTACAAAAACAATCTAGAAGAGAATGTAATGGGTAAGTTGCTTTTTTTCTGCACATTCTGGTGACAAAATGGTGATTATCTTTGTTGGCGATTATCACGATTAAACAAAAACTATTATTGTCTTCCCTTTTATCACTATTGTCCCCCTCTTACTCACTGCAGCTGATGAACCCCCAGCAGCTTTCACACATTTACTGTTAAAGCAGAGCTCCCCCTGCTGCTCTCCTGTGAAATTACACTGCTTTTTCTTTTCTTTTTTTCAGAATAAGAAATAATAGAAAATGTACATCCAGGACCAAGCAGGTCACTGGTGAGCGCCAAAGTCACAATTAGATATTTGTCCAAATCGAGCAGCTCTACACTGTAAACATTAAATATGCAGCCTTGCTTAAAAACGACCTGGATTCAGAATAAAATCTTAAACAGAGTTGTCTTGATCAGGTTATAAATATTTCACTGAGTTCAACACATTTCGGGCTGGTTACAAGATCATTTGGCTTGGAATGAGAAAATAAATTTGCCAATGAGTTAAGTAAAAGATTCTCTCCCCATTGACAAATAATTCGGCTTAAAATAGAAAGAAATACATTAAAACAAGACAGGAGCGCCCTGAAACAAGTGAAGAAATGTAGGTCCATAAAGTAAATAAACCTTTACTAATACCGAAATGTATTAAAATCCTGAATCATTTTAAAGTCTATATGACAGGTCATGACTTAGTTTGGTGGGAGGGCATCTGTGGCAATTATTTACTACAGTTTTACGTTTGTGAAGTTGCCGTTTGTGAATAAATTTGGAAAATATAAGTTTAAAATAACAGCTGAGTTCTAAGAAACAGAATCCCTCTGTGACGTCATCAAAAAGATACGCACCACTAACAATACAAGACAATTTACAGATATATAATCACGTGTCAAATCATAACGATTGTGTCATTTATTTTGGCCCTTGTTTACAGTCTGGTTGCTAGGTAACAGTTGTGCAATTACCTCTAACTATGTCATATTTGCTGCCCATGTTTGTAGACTTAAAAACTAAACTGCAAAAACTGTCAAACTGTGGACAAATAGGCTAAATGTTTAGTAAACTCTTAAATATAATCACGTTCACTACGTTTTAGTGAAATGTGTCGTCTAACTTGTCATATAGACTTTAACTTATCTAGACTTTCATTTCTTTGCAGCACTAATTCATATAAAAGCGACTCAGCCTCGACTCGTGCAGAAGACGAGGCGAGTGCGGGGCCTTCAGTCGTACCTGTACCACATCGTCTGGATCCTCGGGCCTCTGATCACGTCGCGCGAGAAGTGAGCCCCCCCAAAGTCGATGAGCTTCACTTGAAGATTCGACTGGTGGTTCACAAACATTATGTTCTCGGGCTTCAAGTCGCTGTGGATCAGGTCCAGACTCTTCATGAACTTCAGCGCTTTAGTCACCTGCAAACAGAAGAACGACAGAAGGACATGTTAGAGCTGCTTTTAGACGAGTCAGAGAGAGATATTATTCCCACATTATTATGATCGGTCGACAAGTCAATAGGGCTGTAATCCTTTAGTTGTTTAGTCGATGGTTGTTTTAGTCGATCAACATTTTATTTGACGATTGATTGTTTTATTTATAAAAGAATTATCAGGATTTATATCTCCAAAAGGAAAAGATATGGAGTGCGTTAAGTTTAATCTAAATTAAAGCACATATCTAAGATAAAAACACACTGTTTAACTGTACTTTTCTGCATTAATAGATGTTTTTGCATGGACTCCTGTGCAGTTCAGATCTTTGGAGTGCAGTTTGGGTCAGATACATGCAGATACTTCATAGTTTTGATATATTTTTTCCATTTGTCGATAGTGCAGTCATTAATCGACCAAAGTTTTCTTTAGTTGAATACAGCCCTTCTAGTCTAACGATTATTTCTATTAAACCCTGAGATTTAATTTCTTTGATACATTTTTAACCAAACGAAGGTTGAAATCTGTCGACATAAGGTCTTTACAAATAAAGTGCGCAATTGATAAAAAACAGCCACGAGAGCCGACTTTGAGACGAGATACAGATGAGATTTAAACATTTAACAATCATTCAAATGCCTCAAAAACCTTTCCAGCTCTATTTACTTTTTACAGACAAAATAAAACTGTCCAAAAGAATCCTGATTGAATTAAAATGTGACCTAAGCTCTGGGATATACACAGTAACATGTTTTCCTTGTGTGGCTCATTCCTCCTTCGTTTGACTGTGAGGTAAAGGTTCACACGGCACAGTCGTCACAGACAGACAGTTAACACGACACGACAGCAGACGAACCATCTTAAGGTTTGGTCTGGAGTAACGAGCTGGAGGATTGGTCTTTGGTGCACGTTTTGGATAAATATGTAAAGAGTATAAACCTGAAAAAGGACGGGCCGGATCTGCATCACTCTCATCCTCTCGGTCTTGTCCAGGAAATCGCACAGACTGATGTCGAGCGGCTCAAACTCCAGGCAGTAGGTTTGTCTGAAGCTGAACGAGCTGAACCAGCGCACGATGTGATGGTCATCGGCTCCCCGCTCCTTCAGGATCTGCAGGATCCTCCTCTGCAAAGAAAAAGATTCAACTGTGAGATATAAAAAGAGTGTATTCCAGGTAATGGTTACGATTATCATTATTAATCCCTCGTTTGTCCAGGAGGGATCCATCAACGTTTGAGAGGTTTAATCTGTTTAAAAATACACACACTCAACTTTAGTGCCTTGAGCAATTTAAAGTCCACTTTCTCTGACCAGTTACTACACGACTACTAATGATGTCCGGTTATAGTTATAGACTGAACCTCTTTAAACAGTTTTTATAGTTACTGAAGCAGATTGTGCCTCTTTAAACAGTGTTTTAGTTACTAGCTAAAGCAGACTGTGCTTTTCCAACACAGTCACTCACCGCTGTGTCACAGAAGTCACTTTGTATTGGTGGCTATGCTAGCGAAACTTTATTTATTTTTTAATATGTTTTTCACAATTAGGGTAAGGTTTGGGTTAGGTTAAGGGCTTTGGGGCAGGTAAACTAACCGGGTCTGGGCAGAACTGACGCGGGAAATGACGCGACTGTGTCTCTTTAAACAGTTTTAGAGTTAATAAAGCAGACTGTACTAAACAGTTTTAGAGTTATTAAAGCAGACTGTACTAAACAGTTTTAGTAAAGCAGACTGTACTAAACAGTTTTAGTAAAGCAGACTGTACTAAACAGTTTTAGTAAAGCAGACTGTACTAAACAGTTTTAGAGTTAATAAAGCAGACTGTACTAAACAGTTTTAGTAAAGCAGACTGTACTAAACAGTTTTAGTTTTAGTAAAGCAGACTGTACTAAACAGTTTTAGTTTTAGTAAAGCAGACTGTACTAAACAGTTTTAGTTTTAGTAAAGCAGACTGTACTAAACAGTTTTAATAAAGCAGACTGTACTAAACAGTTTTAGTAAAGCAGACTGTACTAAACAGTTTTAATAAAGCAGACTGTACTAAACAGTTTTAGTTTTAGTAAAGCAGACTGTACTAAACAGTTTTAGTAAAGCAGACTGTACTAAACAGTTTTAGTAAAGCAGACTGTACTAAACAGTTTTAGTAAAGCAGACTGTACTAAACAGTTTTAGTAAAGCGGACTGTACTAAACAGTTTTAATAAAGCAGACTGTACTAAACAGTTTTAGAGTTAATAAAGCAGACTGTACTAAACAGTTTTAGTAAAGCAGACTGTACTAAACAGTTTTAGTTTTAGTAAAGCAGACTGTACTAAACAGTTTTAGTTTTAGTAAAGCAGACTGTACTAAACAGTTTTAGTTTTAGTAAAGCAGACTGTACTAAACAGTTTTAGTTTTAGTAAAGCAGACTGTACTAAACAGTTTTAGTTTTAGTAAAGCAGACTGTACTAAACAGTTTTAGTAAAGCAGACTGTACTAAACAGTTTTAGTTTTAGTAAAGCAGACTGTACTAAACAGTTTTAATAAAGCAGACTGTACTAAACAGTTTTAATAAAGCAGACTGTACTAAACAGTTTTAGTAAAGCAGACTGTACTAAACAGTTTTAGTAAAGCAGACTGTACTAAACAGTTTTAATAAAGCAGACTGTACTAAACAGTTTTAGTAAAGCAGACTGTACTAAACAGTTTTAATAAAGCAGACTGTACTAAACAGTTTTAATAAAGCAGACTGTACCTCTGCCAAAGCGCTGACCACATGCACACTGTCCTTGATGATCTTCAGAGCTACGTTGCTCTCGGAGCTCTTCTTCTTGCAGAGGGCCACTTGTCCAAAAGTGCCCTCTCCCAGGATGGATTTCACCACAAAGGTGTCCGAGGGCGCGGTGATCACGGAGTCCACCTGGAGGCCCGCCATCGCGGGAATCCGAGGCAATAACCTCGGATTCACCGGAGCGAATGTAAACACGTCTGACTCCTACAAGCGCTGGAGACAAACTGACATCTGAGGAGAATTCTAAGACTAAGTAACGTCACGCGCGGAATCACTACGTCATCACTACGTCATCACAACATTCGAATTTACGTTCAGAGACTTGATTGAAAGCAAGATTTACAAAAACAGTTAAGAAAATAAATAGTCTTAATATAATCAAGAACATTCATATTACAACTATTACTACAAGTAATAATAATAATAATAATAATAATAATATGTAATGGGTATATTTTGGCTGAAAATCTCTCAGCCTGTATGACAGCAAATAAAGAGGAAATACACAAATGAGTTTCATATTTTGTACACAAGTTAAAGTATTGAAGTACGCAATTAAAAAAATCAATCAAAAATACAACTTTCATAGGTTCATAAGTTCACAAAGAAAATTTATTTCACACAGATTTTTAGGACCACGTTTTTGTTTTTTTTTAACTAAAAACATTTTTCTTCAGCAGAAACAACTTAATCTTTTTTTCTTTATTTGTTTTTTTCTTTATTATTTATAAACTGACATAGCAGAGACTTTAGTTTAGTCCTGGTTTAGCATAGGTCTAAATCAGAATTAAACCAGGTCCAAACCAAGTCTAAACCAGGATTTAACTAGGTCTAAACCAAGACTAAACCAGATCTAAACTAGGTCTGAAACAGGACTAAACCAGGTGCAAACTAGGTCTAAACCAGGACTAAACCAGGTCTAAACCAGGACTAAACCAGGACTAAACCAGGGCTAAACCAGGACTAAACCAGGACTAAACCAGGTCTAAACCAGGACTAAACCAGGTGTAAACTAGGTCTAAACAAGGACTAAGCTTGGGCTAAATCAGGTCCAAACCAAGTCTAAACCAGGGCTAAACAAGGTCTAAACTAGGTATAAACCAGGACTAAACCAGATCTTAACTAGGTCTGAAACAGGACTAAACCAGATCTAAACTAGGTCTGAAACAGGACTAAACCAGGTGTAAACTAGGTCTGAAACAGGACTAAACCAGGTGTAAACTAGGTCTAAACCAGGACTAAGCTTGGGCTAAATCAGGTCCAAACCAAGTCTAAACCAGGGCCAAACGAGGTCTAAACCAGGACTAAACCAGGTCTAAACTAGGTCTAAACAAGGACTACGCTTGGGCTAAATCAGGTCCAAACCAAGTCTAAACCAGGGCTAAACTAGGTCTAAACTAGGTCTAAACCAGGACTAAACCAGGACTAAACCAGATCTAAACTAGGTCTGAAACAGGACTAAACCATGTGTAAACTAGGTCTAAACCAGGACTAAGCTTGGGCTAAATCAGGTCCAAACCAAGTCTAAACCAGGGCCAAACTAGGTCTAAACCAGGACTAAACCAGGTCTAAACTAGGTCTAAACAAGGACTACGCTTGGGCTAAATCAGGTCCAAACCAAGTCTAAACCAGGGCTAAACTAGGTCTAAACTAGATCTAAACTAGGTCTGAAACAGGACTAAACCAGATCTAAACCAGGACTAAACCAGATCTAAACTAGGTCTGAAACAGGACTAAACCAGGTCCAAACCAAGTCTAAACCAGGATTTAACTAGGTCTAAACCAAGACTAAACCAGATCTAAACTAGGTCTGAAACAGGACTAAACCAGGTGCAAACTAGGTCTAAACCAGGACTAAACCAGGTCTAAACCAGGACTAAACCAGGACTAAACCAGGGCTAAACCAGGACTAAACCAGGACTAAACCAGGTCTAAACCAGGACTAAACCAGGTGTAAACTAGGTCTAAACAAGGACTAAGCTTGGGCTAAATCAGGTCCAAACCAAGTCTAAACCAGGGCTAAACAAGGTCTAAACTAGGTATAAACCAGGACTAAACCAGATCTAAACTAGGTCTGAAACAGGACTAAACCAGATCTAAACTAGGTCTGAAACAGGACTAAACCAGGTGTAAACTAGGTCTGAAACAGGACTAAACCAGGTGTAAACTAGGTCTAAACCAGGACTAAGCTTGGGCTAAATCAGGTCCAAACCAAGTCTAAACCAGGGCCAAACGAGGTCTAAACCAGGACTAAACCAGGTCTAAACTAGGTCTAAACAAGGACTACGCTTGGGCTAAATCAGGTCCAAACCAAGTCTAAACCAGGGCTAAACTAGGTCTAAACTAGGTCTAAACCAGGACTAAACCAGGACTAAACCAGATCTAAACTAGGTCTGAAACAGGACTAAACCAGGTGTAAACTAGGTCTAAACCAGGACTAAGCTTGGGCTAAATCAGGTCCAAACCAAGTCTAAACCAGGGCCAAACTAGGTCTAAACCAGGACTAAACCAGGTCTAAACTAGGTCTAAACAAGGACTACGCTTGGGCTAAATCAGGTCCAAACCAAGTCTAAACCAGGACTAAACCAGGACTAAACCAGATCTAAACTAGGTCTGAAACAGGACTAAACCAGATCTAAACCAGGACTAAACCAGATCTAAACTAGGTCTGAAACAGGACTAAACCAGATCTAAACCAAGACTAAACCAGGTGTAAACTAGGTCTAAACAAGGACTAAGCTTGGGCTAAATCAGGTCCAAACCAAGTCTAAACCAGGGCTAAACAAGGTCTAAACTAGGTCTAAACCAGGACTAAACCAGATCTAAACTAGGTCTGAAACAGGACTAAACAGATCTAAACTAGGTCTGAAACAGGACTAAACCAGGTGTAAACTAGGTCTAAACCAGGACTAAGCTTGGGCTAAATCAGATCCAAACCAAGTCTAAACCAGGGCTAAACAAGGTCTAAACTAGGTCTAAACCAGGACTAAACCAGATCTAAACTAGGTCTAAAACAGGACTAAACCAGGTGTAAACTAGGTCTAAAACAGGACTAAACCAGGTGTAAACTAGGTCTAAACCAGGACTAAGCTTGGGCTAAATCAGGTCCAAACCAAGTCTAAACCAGGGCCAAACTAGGTCTAAACAAGGACTAAGCTTGGGCTAAATCAGGTCCAAACCAAGTCTAAACCAGGGCCAAACTAGGTCTAAACCAGGACTAAACCAGGTCTAAACTAGGTCTAAACAAGGACTAAGCTTGGGCTAAATCAGGTCCAAACCAATTCTAAACCAGGGCCAAACTAGGTCTAAACCAGGACTAAACCAGGTCTAAACTAGGTCTAAACAAGGACTAAGCTTGGGCTAAATCAGGTCCAAACCAAGTCTAAACCAGGGCCAAACTAGGTCTAAACCAGGACTAAACCAGGTCTAAACTAGGTCTAAACCAGGACTAAGATAGGACTAAACCAGATCTAAACCAGGACTAAACCCGGTCTAAACCAGATCCAAACCACTGACAAGAGATAAAATACTTTCTACATTTGTTGAAGACGGTTGAGGGCCCGATCACACCCCTCCGAGGGCCCGACTCTGCCCCCGGGCCTTACGTTGAACAGTCCTGGTCACCGTTGTTGCTGAAGAATGGGTCAAATGCGGTACACGTTTTCTTTGGCCTCACGTGCTATAAATAAACGGATTTGCCCGGCTCTTTCTCTGGGGTTGGTGTTGCCCTTGACCTCTGGCGGGGCACAGGGCGATGCTGGTCCATTATTGATCGGGCTCCGAGTTTGAGCGGAACAATCGAAACATGAACAGGGCACGGTCTGTCAAATCTGCACGGATACACTCACAGTTATAACACAGTAACACAAACATGACAGTAAATTATATAAGATTAAATTACTACTTTATTATTATTATTATTTTTAATTTATTACTCTTTCAACGTGCCCACGCGATGAAGTCGTATGTTCAAGCTCTGAAATCTGTCAGCAAATTGAGTGCACTGGAAAAACAAATTAAAAAGGATTAAAAGGGAAATAATAATTGCCTGGATTAAAGGAGAACAGTGTGACTTTTCTGGAGGAGATTGCGCCACCTAGTTTTATCTAGAAGAATAAATAGAAGAATTTATGGTCTTGATTTTCCCCAAAGCAACAAGTATTATTAAATGATAAAATGTCAAAATGCATTTAATTTGGGAATCAATCAAAAATACAACTTTTAGCATTGTAACATGTCTGATTTAATTAAGGAAAAAAAGTGGTGTCTCTCTCTTTTCTTTCTTTGTCTCTTTCTCTTTTCTCTCTCTTTCTCTCTCCCTCTATTTCCTGCTTTCTCTCTTTCTCACTCTTTCGGTCTCTCCCTGTTCTGTTCTCTCTTTTATCTATCTCTCTCCCCCTCTATTCTCTCTCTCTGTGTCTCTCACTGTTCTCTTTATCAATCTTCTCTCTCTCTTCTCTCTCTTCCCCTCTTTTCTCTCTGTCTCTCACTGTTCTCTCTTTATCAATCTTCTCTCTCTCTTCTCTCTCTCCCCCTCTTTTCTCTCTGTCTCTCACTGTTCTCTCTTTATCAATCTTCTCTCTCTCTTCTCTCTCTCCCCCTCTTTTCTCTCTGTGTCTCTCACTGTTCTCTCTTTCTCAATCATCACTCTCTTCTCTCTCTCCCCCTCTTTTCTCTCTCTCTGTCTTTCTCTTTCTCTCTCTGTCTCTCACTGTTCTCTCTTTATCAATCTTCTCTCTCTCTTCTCTCTCTCCCCTCTTTTCTCTCTGTCTCTCACTGTTCTCTCTTTCTCAATCATCACTCTCTTCTCTCTCTCCCCCTCTTTTCTCTCTCTCTCTCTGTCTTTCTTTTTCTCTCTCTGTCTCTCATGGTTCTCTCTTTCTCAATCATTTCTTCTCTTCTCTACCCCTCTTCTCTCTGTCTCTCTCTCTCCATCTCTCACTGTTCTCTCTTTCTCTCCCTGTCTCTCTCTGTTTTCTCTTTCTCAATCTTCTCTCTCTCCCCCTCTTTTCTCTCTCTCTGTCTCTCCCTGTTCTCTCTTTTATCTCTCTCTTCTCCCCCCTCTTTTCTCTCTCTCTGTCTTTCTTTTTCTCCCTCTGTCTCTCATTGTTTTCTCTCTCACTCCCCCTCTTCTCTCTCTCTCTCTGTCACTCACTGTTCTCTCTTCCTCTCCCTGTCTCTCCCTGTTTTCTCTTTCTCAATCTTCTCTCTCTCCCCTCTCTTTTCTCTCTCTGTCTATCAATGCTCTCTCTTTCTCTGTCATCTCTCTCTTTCTTTCTCTCTCTCTGTCTCTCACGATTCTGTCTTTATCAATCTTCTCTCTCTTCTCTCTCTCTCTCTCTGTCTCTCACCGTTGTCTCTTTCTCTTTCTCTCTCTGTCTCTCACTGTTGTCTCTTTCTCTCTCTCTTTCTTTCTTTCTCTCTCTGTCTCTCACTGTTGTCTCTTTATCTCTCTTTCTCTGTCTCTCACCGTTGTCTCTTTCTCTCTCTCTCTCTTTCTTTCTCTCTCTGTCTCTCACTGTTGTCTCTTTATCTCTCTTTCTCTGTCTCTCACCGTTGTCTCTCTCTCTCTCTCTCTCTCTTTCTTTCTCTCTCTGTCTCTCACTGTTGTCTCTTTATCTCTCTTTCTCTGTCTCTCACGCTGTCTCTTTCTCTCTCTCTCTCTTTTTTCCCCTCACTGTTGTCTCTTTCTCTCTCTCTTTCTTTCTTTCTCTGTCTCTCACTGTTGTCTCTTTCTCTCTCTCTTTCTTTCTTTCTCTTTCTCTCTCTGTCTCTCACTGTTGTCTCTGTATCGTCTCTCTTTCTTTCTTTTTCTCTCTCTGTCTCTCACTGTTGTCTCTTTCCCTATTGTCTCTCTTTCTTTCTCTCTCCCCAGTCTCTCTATTCTCTCTCTTTCTCTCTCCCCCTCTTCTCTCTCTCTTCTCTCTCTCCCCCTCTCTCTCTCTCTCTTCTCTCTCCCCGTCTCTCTATTCTCTCTCTTTCTCTCTCCCCCTCTTCTCTCTCTCTTCTCTCCCCCTCCCTCTCTCTCTCTCTCTTCTCTCTCTCTTCTCTCTCCCCCGTCTCTCTTTTCTCTCTCCCCCTCTTCTCTCTCTCTTCTCTCTCCCCCTCCCTCTCTCTCTCTCTCTGATCAGGAGAAGAGGCGGGGACAGGGGCACAAAATGTGGGGATGCACCTGTCAAGTCACACAGAGCACTCAATCACCAAACCGGAAGTTACACTAAAAATAAAAGCAAAGTAAAACCGATACTAACCAACTCTGCTTTGCTTGCGAAATGTAATGATCTTAACCACACAACCTACGGACTTTTAAACTTTGAAATAAATAAATAACAAGCTAAAAAATATTTCAACCAAATAAACTCTTAAAAAAACTTAAATAATACAGCCCAGAGAGTAGCAGGCTCTCACAATGTTAAGTGAAAGTAACACGCTGCCTAAATTTCAAGGAATTGTTGAAAACTACTCAGAACAGGACAAAAGAAGGTATTCATATTTAAATCTAACTTATCCCCAGCTCTCACAAACCCTTTTGGTTCCATGATATTTATTTATTTACTTAGGTATTTCATTTTATTTTATTTTTCTTTATTTTTTTGTCATTTTTTGTTTTACTTAATGTATTTATTTATTTTGTTTTATTTCATTTATCCATTATTTATCTATTTTTATTAAATTTATTATATTTCATTTTATTGTATTTAATGTATTTATTTATTTACTTTTGTTTCATTTATCCATTATTTATCTATTTTTATTCGATTTATCATATTTCATTTTTTATTTTATTTTATTTAATGTATTTATTTATTTCGTTTTGTTTTCATTTATTTATTCATTTCCATTATTTATCTATTTTTCATTCAATGTGTTATATATTATTTTTTATTTTATCAATGTATTATTTATTTTTGTTTTGTTTCATTCATCCATTATTTATCTATTTTTTATTCGATTTATTATTTATTTATCTATTATTTATTTATTAGATGGAAATTTTAAAAAAATCAAACCGGAAGTAGTTTTCTCCTTCCTCCGTGTAACTTGCCAGCGAATGTGTTCCGCGTCTCCAGCTGAAAACACCCAGCACTCGAGCCGTGGTCTGCTGCAGGTTTGCCTCGCGTGTCTCGTCGCTTTTTGCACTTTACAAACCTCGCCGCTCCGACCCGCACCTCGCCGCGCCAAACCCCGTGGAATAACACTGCGTTTTTTTGTTTTTTTTTGTCCAGCGACCGAACCGTGCGCCGTGCGGACCTCCCTGTCCCCCCTGCGCGGTGAGATGACGGGATTCTGCACAGCATCTGGAGGTAAACCAAGATGTTAATCGCATTCAATGAGCCTAATCCACACGTCCGACGCCAGAGCGGCTTTTTCGGGCAGGAAAATGCGCACATTAAGCCATTTTACGCAGCGCTTTGCCCGTGCTCCATCCCTGAACCGCTGTACCTGGATCCAGCGGCGAATCTCAGCGTTATTCGGCTTTATGTGCGCGTTTCCATGTTGCCTTTTGCGCGCAACATGTAGCTCGTTTTTTCAATAAGGCCTGCGAGTCATGGCTTTTTGCAATGGCACTTAGAAATCGCCTCCAAAACGATTAACAATCAACCTTTTTGTATCCAAAGGGCCTTGATTCAAACCCAATAGATTTAGCTCCACGCCACAATGTTAGGATTGTATTTAGGCCGCTGTCCGCGATATTGGATGAGTGGTTTGTGTGTAAAACGTGGGGGATCTGCAGGATAATCTTCAACATGGGAACAAAATGTATTAGAATAAGTGAAAAGAGGAAATGACACGGTAGCAATAACAGCCACAACCTGTGTCAACACTGCTTTTTAGGAAATGCAATAAGCCACTGGGATGGGCAAAGATAACAAGTCATTGGAAGTGTTTATTTTGTTAATCTTGTAAAACAATTGGCGTGTAGTTCATCTGACAGTTTTCTTTTAATAATCAAGGGACGTGTTTATGGTAGAATGCTTTTATTGCTGAATCAATGCCATCGCAATCAGTCGTTTAATATTTCAGACTCATTGTGGTCTGTATAAAACATTTAAAAACAGATAAATGACAATCAGATAGTATGATAGTATTTCCCATGTAAAGTCCATGCATTACTCTCTCCAGAAATTATTAGGAAAAGAGAACAGTTTATTGTCAGTCAAAGATCAAGAATATCATGTCAGTCCAACAGAAATATGATAAACATGTCTTAAATGTATGAGTGGAGGTTAAATTGTAAAATACCCACAAAATTGCAGAAAGAGGCCTGATTTTTCATTTTCATTCCTAATCCCTGACTCTTGTCTGTTGTCTGACGTCTTTTGTTATTATAAACAATATACATTATATTCAAATTTTTACCCTTCGAACGACATTTCACAATGTTATTGATATTGTTATAATCTACTCACTTCAAATTTTAATAACTTACAAACCTCTTACGACTGATCTGTTGTTTATGCCACATTAACTTTACTATTTCAACTTTAACTTTACCTTTACGGGTTTGTTTACATAAAGCGGGTCACAGGCGAGGGACGTGTGTGAATGAAACTAACTTAAGGCTGAATGTGTTGCACTTCTAATGTTCCTGACAGACTTGTCAAAGTGCGACACTGTCATTATTCATTCACTCCACCTAGTGGTGGTTAGATACATCTGCAGCCACAGCTGCCCTGGGGCAGACCAACAGAAGTCAGGCTGAATCTGCACCATCGACCTCCTGCACACAAACAGTACATACTTTGGGATTATTTTGACTAAAATTTAACCTTAATTTGTGATCAACGTGTGATATATTTGTGTGACTTCATGTCGGCCGCAGTGACGACTCAAACATGTGTCTCTGGGCTCGATGTCACACACAGACTGGACGATGTATGTGTCCTGCACCTTCACAGTCATGTTTAGTGAATAATCTTTCCTCGCGCTCGGCTGATGTGCTGCGGTGGCAGTGGCTTAAAACAGCTCTGTGTTGACAGAGGACACAGCTCCAGCCTCGGCAGCTGCAGATTTAGGCTCAGCTCCATTAAAAATAAAGGCCAAGTACACAAAGGGCAGCTGCTAAAACAGGAGAGAATTACACACTCCACTCAACAAGACAGAAAAAAAACAGGTTTTCAATCATGTTCACACAATTATGTATTTATTAAAAATGGTATTGAAACTCGAGTGTTGAGCAAAGTATTAAGAAGAAAAATGAAATAAACAGGGCACAATCTTGATGTACAAGACCACATGGTAGTATCACCCTTTTGTGTTGAAAGTCGATGTAATCCTTCATTTGTCTGTCATTGTTTCTCTGTGATTTAAAATGACACAAATGACTGCGAGATGTGATGTGACTATTAAGATCTGTGATATCGATATTATTGTGATATTTAAATACACTTTTTGTCTAAGACTGAAACTAAGGATTATTTTAGTCGTCACTAGTCTGCGATTATTTCTATTGTAGCTTGAGACTTAGAATAAACATTTTTAACCAAATAAATGTTGAAATATTATGAATGAAGCTTCTAGAGAGAGAATATTCATGAATAAAGTGTATAATTGAGGAAAATCAGAAATGTTGTATTCTTTTTTTTCTTATTTTTCTTTAATAATGTCACAGTCTTTGTCATAAAAGTCTTTATAGTTTGTGTTTTAGAGTCTGTTTAGTCCAAAAAACGACGACCATCATCAAAATACGACTGACATTATTGTTTATAGTCGACATCACGATTATTCCCTTTTTTTGATGCAATTATATCTGTTATATTAAAATAAAAAATAACAAATACAAAACCGAGGCTAATTTAGTTTGAAAAAGCTACATTTTATTCATGATTTTCCGATTTCAATGCTTTCATTTTATAAACAGAACATTTCTATCAGATGAAGACTTTGGTGTTACTGCGATATATTTTATTTATTGCGATATCATTATTGCGTCAGACAATATTGCGATACTTACTACTTACTAATATATTGTTCAGCCCTAGTTACAATTATTGTGAGAAAAACTGCACTGTTTAACGATTATTTACAATTGCTGAGACCATGAACAAACAACAGTAACATCTTTCATTTTGTTTCTTTTCCATTCCACTTTATTATTCCTCAAATTTGTGACCAGCTTTAAATCAAACTTCCTGAATGACAAAGTAAAGTCAACGTGACAAAAACGTCCTGATAAAGTACTACATTTAGATGCATTTTTGGATCACAGATTAGGGCTGTCACTAACGATTATTTTAGTAGACGACTAGTCAGCCTTTATTATTATTTTTTCTTATAAGTCGACTAGTCATACAATTATTACTGTTGTATATTTAAACTTTTTGAATGCATTATCAGCCAAATAAACGTGGAAATAGAGTCATCAATATAGGTCTGGATGATGTGGCACAAAATAATTATCACAATTTTCTTGGGGTCAGATCATTATTTCGATTTTATCACGATTCATGTTCACTTTGTATTTTTCTGTTGCCTTTAACAGAGCTGCACGATTTAGAAAAATAATCTAATTTTTCTGACCAGTGAGATTTATGTTTTAATAAAAGGATTCTGTTCAAATTCACATTTTAAACACCACTTTGTCGCTTTTAGTCGCGTTCAGTCATATTTTAACTGAACTTGTCACTTTTTGTTGCGTCTTTGTCTTTTTTACTCACGATTTTGGTACGTTTTGGTGCATTGAGTCGCGTTTGTTGTTTGCAGGTGTGTTTTTGTCGCTTTTGAACGCATTTTAGCGCTTTTTGACGTGCTTTTGTCGCTTGTTTCAGAACATGTTTGTACAGATCCAGGCTACAGTGTGAGCAGTTTTGATCCAATATCAAAGCAAGACATTTAGTTGTTTGTGGGAGCCTTTGTTGCATCCATTAAAATTGCGATTTTTGAGTCGATTTGGTTTAATTGTGCAGCTCTGGCCTTTAAGAGGTAAATAAAGTCATCTGCTCAGAGGCTTCAGAGGCTAAACAACAGGAGAAAAAGTGTATTTGAACAGACAGCTGCATTAAAGACACAAACAGTCAATCACGATACAACAATTTCACAAAAATAGCAGATTGTCACAGGGACCAGCTCACCATTTGATTTTTATCACCCAGACCTAGATCAAAGGATAAAGATAAAGAATGTTTATAGATAAAGTGTATTATTGCTTCAAAATGTAATATAATAACATCACTGTCTTGACATGTGTTTTAGAGTCTCTATTGTCCAGTTAACGATTACGAATCTCAATTTCTATAGTCAATTATTTCTTATTGTCGACTAGTCATGATTAATTGTTGTTTATTCTTGCAGCCCTACCACAGATTGAATAAAATATACTTAATTTTGCTTCTAAAATCGTCACAATTATTATTTTTTAGCTCTTACAATGATCCCTATTATATAAGTTCACATTTCGGTCAAGAATAGTTCACTCAGAGTCTCTAGGTCAGGGGTGTCCAAACTTTTTCCATCGAGGGCCACATATTGAAATATAGACCAAGCGGAGGGTCACAAATCAATCGTGAAATGTTAAAAAAAGCTGCATTTATCTGATGTTTTAAGCACCATCACATCTACATTCAGTCTCAGTGCCTTAATATCAGGTCTGTATCTCACCAAAATGTTAGTTGTTTAGCTTAGAATTGTAGAAAATCTGGAATTTGCTGTAAAAAGTACTTCTCAGGACAGTGTGGGCCAAGAAAAATTGGTCTGAGGGCCACATTTGGCTCCCGGGCCTGAGTTTGGACATGTCTGCTCTAATGGTTTGAGCGTAGTTTCATTTGCATTGGACCAAGTAATTCATTTGGGGGACTGCAATTAACTGTCAATTAATTATCTTCTCGTTCCTCTTTTCAGATTTTTTAAGATGTGACAATGAAGAAGTCTGGACCTCAAACAACCCAAAGTGTCGCGGACAAAACGAGTGAAAACAACGACCCCAAAAGGAAACCACGCAAGCGTAAAAATCCACCCAACGTCTGCAAAAATGATGCAACGCGAATGTGACCGGGAGCCTCTGAATGAGATCTGATCCAGGAGGAGAGCAGCGGTGCGTTCAGGGGCCGCGGGAATAAACGCCGTCGTCGTGAACATGTAACAGAGACGTCCGAACGCACCTCAGGCCTGACAGTCAAACTCTGGGGCGGAAGTATTTTGTTGTCGACGTCGCACACATGAGGCAACCAGGCGAAACGCGATGAGGAGGAAGACGGAGAGGAGATTTTAAGATTTTAAACTTTGACAGCTTTTTTGAGAAACACAGGTAAGAAAGAATGATCTGACAGACTTTTCTAGCAGTGGATTCTGGATTTTCTGTCT
Source organism: Rhinogobius similis (assembly GCA_019453435.1). Classification (NCBI taxonomy): domain Eukaryota; kingdom Metazoa; phylum Chordata; class Actinopteri; order Gobiiformes; family Gobiidae; genus Rhinogobius; species Rhinogobius similis. The sequence continues at coordinate 33,783,101 of CM033626.1, forward strand.
CTTGCGATACTTAAAAGAAACATATTATGCATTTTTCATATTGTTATTAGCTTTTAAACATGCTCTTGAGCGCCTTAAATTTGCCATCTCATGTTTTGAAACCAAAAAAACGTTTATTATTGATTAAATTGTGCAATGACACTTACTGAGTGCATCCAGCCAGCAGATGGCGCCAGCGCTATACACAATTTAGTTATGTTATCGCTTTAAGAGATACTATGATGCAGTTAGCAATTGCAATTATCGTGTTTAGATCATAGACCGTACATCAGTGGACTAAGGGATTGTGACGTCACTCATAGCGTTTGGCTCCAGCCAAATGAAGCCCATCGTGGCTAGCAGTTATAGCGGCTAAAGCGGAGCCAAACTCCATATTTGGAAATCCGAGTGCGTATCGTAGCAACCACACGGACTAATCAGGAGCGCGGTTGCTAAGGGTATCCGCCCCTCGGTGAGAGAACACTGCGGCAACGTGCGGCGCTAGCTGTCAATCAAACCTGTTGCTAACACGAGCGAAAACGGCCCCTGGAAAAGGAAGCACCTGATTGGTCAGTTATTATTGATAATAACTTGATTTATGAACAACCTAACGAAAAAAAAACACCCGATTCGTGTAGAGTGAGTCAAAACAGACGTTTTAGTTCCAAGATGGTGAGCTTGACAGAAACGGTTACAGTGACCAGTGTCACAACAGAAAGTGAATGGCAGCTCGGCTTTATGGAGCCAGGAGCTCCTCCATAGCTGCTTCCTATTTGGAACGCGGCGGCTAGCATGCTAACATGGTCCACTGATATCTACAGTCTATGGTTTAGAGGCAGAAATGCTTGGTGCAAGTCTGCTGTTGATTTAAGGACTTAAAGGGCCTGTACCTGATTTTTACTGTTTAGAAACGTGAAAAACAGAACTAGTCCATGTTCCCGGTTTTATTGCGTGTAATAAAGTAAAATCTGTGTTGCCCCAGCACAGATATATTGTAAAAGCGTTTATTCGGATGAAAATGAGACCAACATCTTTTACTCTGCATCTTTTATAGAGCGTTTTATCCAACGAGAGAAGCAGGGAGTTCGCCGTTAGCATGCTAATGTTTGTTAGCTTTGATCAGGACAGTCCGTGACGCTCTGAGCTCAGAGACATGTGAAAAGTGCTCAGTGAATATTAAGGATGCTGGCACTGCATTAGGAAAGTGAGCGATGCATGTGACTGATGTAAAGACTTTAACATCAACTATTTCTGTTTTTCACGTTTCAAAACAATAAAAATCAAGAACATGGCCTTTAAAACAGCAGGAGATTCTCGCATAAGTGACGTATATGATCTGAACAAATGTCACTGATTGAGGCAGGGATCGAGTGTTTTTGGCGGTCGGAGGGGGGAGTTTTCTAATGAACATTCCAGTGAACAAGCCAGAATGTTTTGGAATCTGTGTATTGTTAACAATTATTTTATTATTTAATTTGTTGACGACCATTTCTGAAAGTCTTTAAGTTTGTGTTTTAGAGTCTGTTTAGTCCAGAGAACGACGACCATCATCAAAATACAACTGCAATTATTGTTTATAATCGACTTCATGATTATTCTACTAATTTTTGATGCAATAATGTCTGTTATATTAAAATAAAAACCAACAAATACAAAACTGACGCTAATTTATTTTGAAAAAGCTAGATTTTATTCATAATTTTCCCTTTTGAGCGTTTTCTTTTTAAAAACAGAACATTTCTATCAGATGAAAGTCTGCGATATGTTTTGTTTGTTGCGACATCATTATTGCGTCGGTCAATATCGCGATATCGATACTTTGCAACATATTGTGCAGCCGTATGCTAAATCTAAAATGCAAATGTTATTATAATGTCATGACACAAGTAGTGTTATTGTTTGCAGGTCTCATTGTGCTCAGTCAGTGCTAATATAAAAGGCAAGCGTTATAAAGGTTGACTTTTGATGATTTGCAGTTAAATTTAGCTGGAACATGCATTGTTTTGTTGCAGAAGCACATAAAAAAACAGATGAATAGGTTTGGGCGATCTGGTGCAATTAAATCATGAGCTGGTCCCTGTGACAATCTGCTGTTTTTGTGAAATCGTCGTATCATGATTCACTGTTTGTGTCTTTAATGCATCTGTCTGTTCAAACACACTTTTTCTCCTGTTGTTTAGTCTCTGAAGCCTCAGAGCAGATGACTTTATTTACCTCTTAAAGGCCAGAGCTGCACAATTAAACAAAATAGACACAAAATCGCAATTTTAATGGATGAAAATCACAAGAACTGCAATGTTTGACGTGCAATCATTTCTTTCACAAACAACAAAATGTCTTAAAATGTGTTGCTGTTTGATTTGAATAAAAACTGCTAACACTGTACTTTGGATTTGTACAAACATGTTCAGAAACAAGCGACAATGCAAGACCAAAAGCGATAAAAATGCATTAAAAAGCAACAAAAATGCACCAAAACGCTGCTAAAAACCACAAAGACGCGTTTAAATATTACAAACACAAGTGAACGTGACAAAAAGCATCAAAATAGAGTCTGAAATAGTGTTTAAAATGTGAATATGAACTGAATTAAAACATAAATCTAATCTTAATCGCACTGGACAGAAAAATTTGATATTTTCCTAAATCGTGCAGCTCTGTTATAGACCAGTGGTTCTCAAACTAGGGGTCGGTACCCCAATGGGGGTCACGAAATGATTTCCAGGGGTCCCCAAATGATGGGAAAATTTGATACATTAGTGTTAAACAAGGCTTAGCACCCTTCAAATGCAGTGGTAAATGTAGATTCCTATGAATTCCAATGAAAGTTGTTTTTCTAGGTCTATATTCTCAAAATAAAATCAACAAAATCTTTAAAAATTAGATGTAAAGCTATCAGCTAATCACTTTGCATGTCGCCTATTTTTTGTGTTTGGGGGTCGCAAATGTGAATTATTTTTATTTTCGGGGTCACGACTGAAAAAGTTTGAGATCCACAATAGAAAATACAAAGTGAACATGAATCGTGATAAAATTGAAATCATGATCTGGTCCCAAAAAAATATTTTTTTTTTTTTTTTGTCATATCGCTCAGCTCTACAGATGAAACAACACAAACATCATCATCATTACCTTTGTCTCTTCTCTTTCAGGTCGACTCACTCCTGCCCCGCCATCATGCCTCGTAACCGCGCCTTCTCGGAGCCGGAGTACTCCGCGGAGTACTCGGCCGACTGCTCCGTCACGCTGCCCTCCGACCCGGGCCAGGCCGTGGGGCGCACGCACGAGGTCACCGTGCGCAGCTCCGGGTGCTGCCTGTGCCTGCCCCGCTTCATGCGCCTCACCTTCGCCCCCGAGTCCCTGGAGAACCTGTACCAGACCTACTTCAGACGACAACGGCACGAAACGCTGCTGGTCCTGGTGGTTTTCGCCGCTCTTTTCGACAGCTACATAATCGTGATGTGCGCCGTCGTCTACACGAGTGACAAGCTGGCGTCCGTGCTGGTGGCGTCGCTCGGACTCGCCGCGGATATCGTTTTGTACTTGCTGTGCCGCTTCGGGCTGCTCCCGGATAGAGTGTCCCGTCGCGTGGTGCCGTACGCTCTCTGGGTGCTCATCGCGGCGCAGATTTTTTGCTACTTGGGGTTGAACTATGCCAGGTTTCACCAGGCCAGCGACACGGTGGGGTGGCAAGCATTTTTTAGCTTCTCCTTCTTCCTGACGTTGCCGCTGAGACTGACGCCGATCGTGCTGATCACTACGGTGTCCTGCGGGGTCCACACGCTGGTGCTGGGAGTCACCATCGCACAACAGCAGCAGGAGGACATACAGGGAGCCTCGCTGGGACGACAGGTGAGTAGGGATGGGACAATAAACAATAATATCGTTTATCGTGATAAAAAGGGAAGACAATAATAGTTTGTGCTACATTTTTGTTTAATCGTGATAATTATCAACAAAGATAATCACCATTTTGTCACCAGATTGTGCAGAAAAAAAGCAACTTACCTTTTATGCTCTCTTCTAGATCGTTTTTATTTTCACTTATAATAAAGTACAAATATGTCAGAAGGTATTAATAATGAGAAAGTAATGTCTTTATACGTCACATTTCAAACTGTCAGCAATTTTAATAACTATCGTGATATTATTGTTAATCGCAATTATGTATCGTAGTCGTGACATCGGATTTCAATATCGTCCCAAGCCTACAGGTGAGAGTGCGCTTTAAAGGGCGCGTGACAGGCTTTTATTGTTCCCTAATTTTGACTTTGTTTGGTGTTTTGTTTGTACCTGTTATACCAATCAAGTAGCGGTTTGTGGAGAAAATCTGTAGCGAGTTAAAGGAAATAAACAAATTGAAGACATCACACTAGGGAGCCAAATAGGGCTGCAACTAACGATTATTTTGGTAATCAATTAGTCTAGCGATTTATTCTTTAGATTAGTTGTTTAGAACGTGAAAGGCCCTTGAATATGAGAAGTGTATTAAATTTTATCCAGACAAAGCTGAAGTGAAGGTGTTTGATGACGTTCTGGTGGAAAATATTTATTAATGAACAAGGATTTTAATCAAAAACACACAATTTAAACGTTTCCTGTGTGTTTTGTGTGATAAAACCTCTTCTTTCAGTTTATACAATGTTTTGGAGTCTGTGTTTAGACCTTAATGATTACTCGATTATTAAATTAGTTGACAACCATTTCTGTAATCGATTAACTTGTTGCATCCCTAGAGCCAAAGCAAAGTTACCCATAATTTATACAAAAAACAACAAAACAAGTGACGAAGCAGGAGAGATGTACAATATATAAAAAATATCTATTGCAACATTGGCAAGAATCAATATTGTAACAAGCTAAATATTTCGTATCAGAAGGACCAGAGCCATAAAGTTAGTTAGTTAATTAGTTAGTTAAAGTTTTAAAAAATGAAAATGTTGAAAAAGACGTTTTTAATATCAGATTAAGAGTTATTCAGCCTAAATTGGCCTTGATTTACTCTCGACTTTGTCTCTTAACGTGAGACAGAGATGAACAGGACTTCAATTGTAAACTTCTCCTGTAGTTTTACACACCTAAATGTAAGAAAAAAATATGGTTTTTATCATGTCATATTTTCAGGTAGAAATAAGGCATTTTATGTGTAAAAATGGCAAAAATTTCAAATATTGCGATGGACAAAACGGACAGAACCACATTTAAATTTCTTCATTTTGTGCACATATTGGGTATAAAAAAAGATGGGATTTTGTATTTCCTTATTTTGTTTTTGAGTAAAGTAGATTTGACTGAAAATTGTCCTAAAAAAATTAATTTTGCCTAATTTTTTTTAGACTTAAAATTTCAATAAATCAGTTTTAGAATTAGATATCAAAAAATCCTTCTGTACGTTTTGTCAGAATCTTGTTGAGTCCAAGATTATGAAGTTTGATGTGTGTAGGAGCTTCTTTAAGGCTGATCTTTATGTCTCGAGGGAGAAAAATGCATCTTAAGAAAGTGAAGTTACAATGTCCCAGAGAAATCTATGGATGAAGTGGATTCAATGGAAGAATAAAACATCTTTAGGAGCAGATTGGACAAGTTTGTTGTTGTTGAAAGCTGACATTCTGAGAGAGCAAACTGACCAAAAAACACAAAAAAATAGTTTGACTTATACATTAACACATGAACATATTGTGTTTTAATATAACTGAAATGATTGTGTGACAAAGTACGTTCAAATATCACAATAACATCAGTATTGCTGTTCTTTACAAACACTCTCCTGTTATTGTGCAGCTCCAGACATCCGCCTTGAGAAGCTGCTTCTATCTTAAACATATAAACTTAATCTTGAACACATAGAAACTGGTCCGACCGCAGTATTTTCTGAACTTCCTCCTTAAACTCCTCCTTCTTTGTCTCAAACGGGTTTCGTGCCAGGTTCCTGCATCTCGTCTCGCCACTTCAGCTTTAGTTGCGTTACACAAACATACGGTATTTGTTCAGTTTTACCGGTCCATAACCAAATACTCAAAGCAGGAACTCGGGGAGGAAGTTACCACTCGTTTTAAACAGTAAACACCTTTATTGTAATGCACAGACACTCTAATTGTCTACAGCTCGTGATTAACCAGAAGTAATTTAAATTTTTTGCGCTCATAAATGGCTCTTTCACGACAGCAAATTTAAGAAATGTGATCTATTGCAACAGAAATATCACGATGAACGTTAATATTGAACTTACTTCCACAATAAATACAAAAATGAAACACTTTAGACTAGGGCTGCACAATATATCGTAAATATTTAGTTTTTGCGATAATTTCGAATGTTTAAATGCATTAATCTTGAGCTTTTTTTAAACTTTCACCAATCAGACACATCCTTAAATGTTCACCCCGAAAGCTTTTTGTTTTGCTAAATACAGAAACGGCAAGTGAATGTTTAAGTGTTTTGCTCTTGCTTCAAAATCCTCATAACTTTCACAGTTTCACACCCACATAAATGAAGGTGAATAAAATGTCTGAAATGTTTAAAATGCCTTAGTAATCAGAGAGTGTATATATTTTAAGTAATGGGCAAAACAAAAACACTCCAAATGTCTCTGATATGTGTAGATTTGTACTGTATTTTAAAGTAAGAGTTGAGTTCATACCCGTAAAATATATGCAAATGAGGAAAAAATATTGCAAGGATAACATTATTGCAATACTTGACACCCACATCGCATTAATTACCAAGATCATGCGTCTTACTTACATCATCCCACTTTAGACCAGTTTTTTTGTCTTGAGTACGCCCTGTGCTTTGTTTCACACTCAGAGTACCCCTTAACTACATTTTCAAGTAACTAAATGAATTTACTAGTTAAATATTGTCAATTGTTACATTATATTTTTGCGTGCATTATATTTATGGTCCAAGATACTCCAAAAATACAACTAATAACTCTTTTTTTTGTTCAGGTAAAAGTACATTTCATCTTCATTTGAAACCTGAAACCATTCCCTGGGTCCCCGTACCCCTGGTTGGTTGCTTTAGTTAGTTTAAAAAAAATAAGTCATAGAAGATATTTATTTGACTCTCAGATCGTATTGTACTTACTACTTCGTAACAAAACTGTAAATGTAGAATATAAACACTGAGCCTCACCTCAAAACATGTTCCAGCTACAATTTATTGAATGAAAAGTCAATTATTGTGACATGGGGACTTCAAAAATACTCTTCTTGCAAAGTTTTGAAAAAAAAGGGAAAAGGGAAAACAAAGAAAATGCAAAATTTACAAAATACATGAAGACAATTGTGAGTTGACTATAGTTTTTGAGATCTATTACAATTAGATTTACCTCTTATTGTTCTGACTAGGCTTGGGACGATATTGAAATTTTGTGTCACGATTATCACGGCCAAAATAATTGCGACAATATCACGACAGTTATTAAAATGGCTGACAGTTTGAAAATGTGACATAAAAAGACATAACTTTTTCATTATAAATAAGTTTGGACATATTTGTACTTTATTATAAGTGAAAACAAAAACAATCTAGAAGAGAGAGACATAAAGGGTAAGTTGCTTTTTTTCTGCACAATCTGGTGACAAAATGGCGATTATCTTTGTTGGCGATTATCACGATATTACACAAAATGTAGCACAAACGATTATTGTCTTCCCTTTTTATCACGATAAACGATATTATTGTTTATTGTCCCATCCCCAGTTCTGACTTATGTTACTCTGCAAAAGTTTAACAAATGAGACTGACAAACTAACACAAAAATCACAGAATTTCAAATTTTATTACCCTTACCCGATTTCTACAATAAATATCTGACAGCTCTACGATCGTGTCAGTATAAAACCAAAATGACAGCTCAATTATGCAAAACATTCGGATTATTCGGATCATAAAGGAAACGTGTGTCCTGCACTTCGCTCTGAACACTCGAACAAAGAGTGCATTGTCTGAAAGTGCACGAAGTTCAAGAGTGCACAAGGACGAGAGGTAAACATGACACTCGTGAAAGGTTAAACCATTCAGCAGCGCAAATCGTCCGCCGTCGTGCTTTAAACTGTTACGTTAATCCAAAAAAACACAGCCCAGTTTAGATTATTTTCTGAATTAAGCACAAACAAATAAGAACAAAGCTTAAAGTGCATGTGACAGGTTTTTATGATTTTCTAATTTTGACTTTATTCAGTGTATTAATACTTGATGTAAATATAAATTGTAGTTTTGCACCAATCAGGTCGCTGTTTGTGGAGAAAAGTTGAAAAATCTGTCGACAATTACAGGAAGTAAATAAACTGATGACATCACACTGGGGAGACAAAGGTTATTCATAATTTGCACAAAAGAAACTACCTTTTTGACCCTTTAAACATTGATTCAACAAAATAAAGGCGCTTACATGTATTTTTCTTTGTCAAATGAACAAAATCTGTGACACTAGATGAGTTTTGGCCCAGTGTACAGTGTGGTTGCCATGGTAATTTCCTAGTGTGATGTCATACTTTACAACCAGGAAGTAAAATTTAAAACCTAAAAAACAGCTAAACTGGGGTATAATTTGTAAAGATTCTAGCAGAAACTGAAATATATTTATCTTAACTGCATTTTAGTTAAATGAGTAGTTCAACCTGTCACACGCACTTTAAAGTGAGCGTGACAGGTTTTCGTGGCTTTCTCATTTTGACTTTATTCAGTGTATTAATACTAGTTGTAAATATAAATTTTAGTTTTACACCAATCAAGCAGCCATTTGTGGAGAAAAGTTCAAAAATATGTTGAAAATTGCAGGAAGTAAACACACATCACTCTAGGGCAGTGTTTCCCAACCAGGGGTGCGGGGTACATGAAGAATTGAAATGGTTTTAGGTTTTTAATGAAGATGAAATGTACTTTTATCTGTAAAAAGTGTGATTAGTTAATTTAGCATCTCTTTGGTCCATAACCAAATACTCAAAGCAGGAACTCGGGGAGGATGTTACCACTCGTTTTAAACAGTAAACACCTTTATAATACAGAGACGCTCTAATTTTCGACATCTCGTGATTAACCAGAAGTAATTTTAATTTTTTGTGCTCATAAATGGCCCTTTCACAACAGCAAATTTAAGAAATGTGATTTATTGCTACAGAAATATCACGATGAACGTTAATATTGAACTTATTGCCAAAATAAATACAAAAATGAAACACTTTAGACTAGGGATGCACAATATATATCGAAAAAATGTAGTTTTTGCAATAATTTCTAATGTTTAAATGCATTAATCTTGCGTTTCTTGTGAGCTTTTTTTAACTTTCACCAATCAGACACATCCTTAAATGTTCACCCGAAAGCTTTGTTTTGCTAAATACAGAAACGGCAAGGACCATAAATCTATATATCTTGGACCATAAATATAATTAAAACTATAAATATAATAGTAATATTTGACTGTATTCAACAAGTAAACCCATTTATTTCCTTAAAACTCAAATTAAGGGGGACTCAGAATGTAAAACAAAACTTACGGCGTATTCGAGACAAAAAAGGTTGGGAGACACTGCTCTAGGGAAACATAATTTACACAAAGGAAATACTTTTTTTGATCTTTTAAACGTTGATTCAGCAAAATAATGCATGTATTTTTATTCGTAAAATTAAAAAACCTGTGACGTTAGAGGAGTTTTGGCCCAGGATGGTTGCGTTTGTGTGATGTCATCATTAACGACCAGGAACTAAAACAAAAAATCTAAAAAAAACAGCTAAACCGTAATAAAAGTTGTAAAGCGTTTTAACAAAATTTGAAATATATTTATCTTAACTGTATTTTTTTTTTTTTCAAATGAGTAGTTCAACCTGTCAGAGGCACTTTAATGTTTTTACAGCGTCACCAAGACATGTTTCTGTTTAAAATGTTTTCACTTTAAAGTGCGTATGACGGGTTTTTATGATTGTCTAATTTTGACTTTATTCATTGTATTAATTCTTGTTGTAAGTATATATAATAGTTTTACACCAATCAAGTCGCTGTTTGTGGAGAAAAGTCTAAAAATATGTTGAAAATTACAGGAAGTAAACAAACTGATGACATCACACTGGGGAGACAAACTTTATACACGATTTACACAAAATAAACTACTTTTTTGACCCTTTAAACATTAATTCAACTAAATAAATAAGTTCAAATATATTTTTATTTGTCAGGTAAAAGAATTGATGACATTAGATGAGTTTTAGCCCAGTTTACAGTCTGGTTGCTATGGTAATTTCCTAGTGTGATGTCATTATTTACAACCAGGAAGTGAAATTAAAACGTATAAAACTGCTAAACCGGGATGACATTTGTAAAGAATTTTAGCAAAACTTGAAATATATTTATCTTAACTGCATTTTAGGTAAATGAGTGTCCGACCTGTCATGGGCCTTTTAAGGCGAGACACTACAGGCAAAACAAAAAAGTGTTTCCGTTTTCTGTTTTTTCATGTGGAAAAAGCAAACTTGTCCAATCTGCTCCTTAAAATGTTGTGTTTTTTTTTGTTTTTTTTTTTCAGAATCAGAATAGATGGATAGAAAGATAAATGCTTTATTGATTCCTGCGTCCAGTAATACACAAAAAACAAACATAAACATAGATGCACAGATGAATAAATGCAGTAAAGGTTTAGTGTTCTGTTCAGGTTCGTTTCAGTTCAGACTCGGCCGTTGAACGGTTTAATGACAGACAGGAGTTTGATATTTAAACTGAGACGATGTCGGGGCCAAACATGGGTTAAAGTTTGTCCTCACTGCATCAGATTTGTGTTTTTAAACAGACTCAGGAGTAAAAATGGAAAAGCAATTTGGCTAAAAATATAGCTGTATGTAACAAAGGATTTATTTTATTTATTTATTTCATTCATGTCATATAAAAAGACAGCATCAGTGACAGTTTTAAACAGTGAATGATAAGGAGCAGATCTTATGTTGTTTGTCCTCTTTTTCAACTAAAAACACATTACACTAAACATTTGCATTTAACACAAATGCACTGCAAACAGATATTCACCTATTTAACCAACAACTTCATACTTAAAGGATGGCTTTTATGTATTTTTTACGTATTTTTTATTCTTTGATTTCTTTGCACATGCAGCTTCTTTCCATTACCTGATTCTGAATCTGTTTTTTATGAAAACGTCTAAACCTAAAACCAAACCCTAAATTATTTCATATCGTAGATTAATACATTTTCAAAAGTTAATTTGTGAACTTTACTTAACGAACTAACGAACTAACGAACTAAAAAACAGTATTAAAAAATGTACTTAACATTTTTATTAAAAATTGTGGTAACACTTTATAATAACTCCACTTATTCAAATCAAATCAAATCAAACTTTATTTATAAAGCGCTTTTCATACATAGCATGTAACACAAAGTGCTTTACAGTGCATTAAAAACATTCCCATACATGGCCATTCCCCGCCCAACCGCCTCCCACCAGCCAAGCAACCCACCCACAGTCACATAGACACCCGTACATGCACACACACACACATATGCACACACACACGCACACACACACACACACATACACATCTATGTGCATATGCACACATACACATGTATTTACACACACATACCCTAAGATACAATAGGCTGGGTGCAGATACACCAGTTGAAGAAGCACCATCAGAGGAGCCGTCTGCACCAGGAGCAGAGAGTCGCCTGCAGCCGCAGGACACCGACTCAGGCCCCAGAGGAGAGATGAGGCACACACCAAACCTCCACCAGGGACCCATGAGCCAGGGCCCAGCAGCCACAGACGACCGCCGCTCCCAGTACAGAGGGCCCCTCAGAGGGCCTTAATAATTCCTGCCTTAATAAAGCATGAAGAAAGACTTAATTCATGATCAACAAATAGTTTATTAAGAATGATTCAGGCTTAGTAACTATTTAACAAATATTCAGAATCAGAATCAGAATTACTTTTATTTATCCTCAAGGGGAAATTCTTTGTTACATGTGCAACCGACCAATAGTGACAGTAAAGTATTATAAACAAAATAAGATATATATAAAATAAGAATAAAATACAATAGATCTATAATGATCAACCCCATTTAACTTAACTTATAAAGTGTCTAAACCCCCGATATGAACAAATTCTAAAAAATTCTAACCCAAATTTCTAACCTAACCCTAACCCTAATTAGTAACTAAGTAGTTACTAATCCTTAATCATGTTGAATAAACTATATATTCATTATTAATTAAGTCTTTGTTAATGCTTTATTAAGGCAAAATAAGATGTATATAAAATGGTACCAAAATTGTATTTAAAATGTATAATAACGTGTATTAAAAATGTATAAAAACATTTATTTAAACATTTATTTTTAAAATGTATCTAAAATAACTATAAAGATAAATTAAACATTTATAAACAAAAATAGAAACAAAAGATAAAAGATAATTTAAAAAATAAATATACAAAATAAATAATTAAAGTAATAAAAAATGAATAAAAGATTAAAAAAAAAATAAGAAAAAATAAATCAACTGTTTCTTGCTCTGTATGGACTCACAAACTCACAGCAGCCGCTCGATCTGGGACGTCCCTAAATGTAAAGCACAGTTGTCATTCAGTTTGTTTCACGACGTCGGTGACGTCGGTGACTGTATTTTAATTTTTTATTATTATTTTTTTGTCTGCAGCTGTTGGCGAACGTGCTGATCTACGTGTGCTCCATCACGGTGGGCATCATGTCCTACTACATGGCCGACCGCAAACACAGGAAGGCTTTTCTGGAGGCGCGGCAGTCTCTGGAGGTCAAGCTCAACCTGGAGGAGCAGAGCCAGCAGCAGGTCAGAGCGACACCCCATTCATCACTGTCCGGGAAAAATAACACACGGGAAACACTGCATCGCTCTCTGTGAGGTCAGAGGTGTTCATAATGTCTTGAATTTAAGAACAAAACCTGCCAAACCAGAATCAGAATCAGAATTGGTTTATTGTCATTGTCAGTGATCAAAAAGTCACAAACATAGGAACTTGCTTCGGCGTAAGGTGCAACATAAAACAATGAATAAAATATAATAAAATATATATAAAAGAGTATAGTTCCCAAACATTTATGAAGCCATTTTGACGCTTTGCACCCTGTTCCGTTCTCCTAAATGTCCCAAAAAGTGAATAAAATCACAGAGAAAGGTCCGTGCAATTAAAAACTCTTTACTTGACAGAGGACATACAAACGAGGACGTACAAAAAATAAAAGGGCGACAGAAGGTCAAAAAAACGTTTGGCTCCACTCCCCTCTCCTGGCACATCTGCACAGGTGGTCTTAAATAAAGGAGCCGTGAATCATCACAAAAAATAAACATAAACCATACAAATCCAAAACTTTAGCAAAACCAAAAAAGACAAATTTAATAGATCAAATTAATTAGTAAACCAATAAACACCAAATAACTGTTTAACCATCAAAATAACCTCAAATAATATATTTAAGTGAATATCAATCTAAACAAAACAAACAATTATTTAATTAATACAAAAATATACAAAATAAGAAAAAAAAAAAGAGGCATGCATAAAATTAAGAATAAAATAGACTAAGATAGATAGACTAAGACTGTATACAGAAACGTTTATAACTGCTATAATTATTACTGAAAAATTAAACATATTTTGAATAGTAATCCAGATTATCAATATTATTCACTTTATTAATCATTGTCAGTTAAAGTGCCCATGACAGGTTGGACGACTCGTTTGACTAAAATGCAGTTAAGATAAATGGATTTCAAATTTAGCTAAAATACATGACATATTTTTAGCGGTTTAGCAATTTTTTAGGTTTTTAATTTTATTTCCTGGTTGTAAATGATGACATCACACTAGGAAATTAGCATAGCAGCTATCCTGTACATTGGACAAAAACTCACCTAATGTCACAGATTTTTTTTGTTTGACTAGTAAACATACACATGGGCATCTTTATTCTGATGAATTAATGTTTAACGGGTCAAAAAAGTAGTTTATTTTGTGTAAATTATGCATAAATCTTGTCTCCCCAGTGTGACGTCGTCAGTTTGTTTACTTCCTGAAACTCTCTACAGATTTTTTCAATTTTTCTCCACAAATGCTTATTTTATTGGTGTAAAACTGTAATTTATATTTACCACAGGTATTAATGCATCAAGTAAAGTCACAATTAGAAAATGGTAAAAACCTGTCATACGCACTTTAAGATCAATATTTTTCAAATTTTGCTGAAATACTTCACTAATTTTCTCACGGTATAGCAAAACCATCCTGTACACTGGATCAAAACTCCTCTAATGTCACAGATTTTTTTTATTTGACAAAGAAAAATACATGTGAACGCCTTTATTTTGTTAAATCAATGTTTAAAGGGTCAAAAAAGAAGTTTATTTTATGTAAATTATGCATAACTTTTGACTCCCCACTGTGATGTCATCAATGTGTTTATACTTCTTGTAATTTTCAACATATTTTTCAACTTTTCTGCACAAATAGCTGCTTGATTGGTGTAAAACTAAAATGTATATGTAAATGTAAATGTCATAAAAGCATAAACAATTTCTGATTTCCATAAATAATGCACTTTACTTGCAAATATTCTCTGAGCAGAGGCCTTCGATAATCATATTCCATCTTTTATTTGGTTAAAAATGTAGTTAAAATAAAAAATCCCGATAAAAATAATTGTTTGACGAGTCGACTACTTCAATAATAGTTAGTTGCAGTTCAAGTTCAAGCGCTTTAACACTTGAAAACACAGAAAAATGTGCAATAAAAACAATAATAATAACGCATTTTTAGACACGTTTGCACATTTTTACAGCCATTCAAAGACCCGTTGTTAAATCATCTGCAGAGAACGTTACATCACCAAATGATAAGTGTGGCATTTGCAATTGTACATTCTCCACTTAATTCCATTTGAGATTAATTGTTCTGTGCCTTTACAAAACCGGCGCTGTGCCTCAACTTTCCCGGCATTAATTATTCCCAGAACGCGCCGGACCGAAAGCGCGCGCTAAAGTCATTTCCACGGATTTGCATCGAAAAGAAATCTGGAAATGCTAATAACTAACTCCGCGAATGCTAATGGGGCTAACGGCGCCGGAGCCGGAGTCGAGAGGCGGGCGGCCGCGCTGATTGGCCCGCCGCCGTTACCGTGGCAACTGGCCCCTGCGAGACGGCGGTGTCATCAGTAATCACCGTCGGCTCTGGAGGAGGATATGGAGATGTCTGCGAGGGCTTTACTCCTGCTCTTCCCGTGTGTTTTCGGACGAGGCGGTGCTGGGGTTTAACGGAGAGGAGACACTACAGGCAGAACTGTTTATTTTGTTTTGTTTTGTTTGTTTTTTGGTCAGTTTGCTCTCTCAACATATCGGCTTTCGTGTGGAAATGATAAACGTGTCCAGTCTGCTCCTAAAGATGTTTTATTCTTCCATTGAATCCACTTCATCCATAGATTTCTCTGGGACATTGTAACTTCAAAGGTCGTTTTCTTAAAATGCATTCACTTAAAGTAGCTCCCACACAACAAACTGTACAATCTTGGACTCAACAAGATTTTGATGAAACGTACAGAAGTATTTTTTGATATCTAATTCTAAAACTGATTTATTGAAGTTTTATGTCAAAAAAATTAGGCTAAATTTGAATTTTTAGGACAATTTTCAGTCCAATCTAGTTTACTGTAAAACTAAATAAGAAATACAAAATCCCCTCTGTACATTTTTTGTATATATATATATATATATATATATATATATATATATATATATATATATATATATATATATATATATATATATATATATATATATATACTATGTGTATTTTTTTTTATTTTTTTTACCAATTTTTACACATAAAATGCTTTATTTCTACATGAAAACATGACATGAAGAAAAACTTGTAGTAGATTTATGTGAGTAAACTACAGGAGGCGTTTCGAATTGATGTCTTTAAACTAAAGGCTCAGAGCTGGGGTGAATTTTGTTGAAAGGTTGATCCATTTTTTTTATTATATTATCTAAATTTTACCTAAATTTCGCCCGGCAGAACATTTTTATGAACAAATTTGTATTTACAGTGTTGATCTGTGTCAATAATAGGGTCTTAAAATCTTATGATATAATTGATGATACAATGACAGCAGAGGCACGGGCCAGATCATGATCTCAATTTTATCACGATTAATGTTAACTTTGTATTTTTCTATTACCTTTGACAGAGCTGCACGATTCAGGAAAAATATCGAATTGTGATTTTTCTGACCAGTGTGATTAAGACCGGATTTGCGATGAATGTTTTAATAAAAGGATTCAGTTCAAATTCACATTTTAAACACAATTTTGTCGCTTTTAGACGCGTTCTTGTCACATTCAGTTGTGTTTGTCATATTTAAACGCGTCTTCATCACTTTTAGTCACGCTTTGTCACTTTTAGTCAAGTCTTTGTTGTTTGTAGGTGCGTTTTTGTTGCTTTTTAACACATTTTTATCACTTTTGGTCGTGCTTTAGTCGTTTGTTTCGGAACATGTACAAATCCAAAGTACAGCGTTACTTTTTATTCAAATCAAAGCAAGACATTTTGTCGATTTCATTTAATTGTGCAGCTCTGGCCTTTAAGAGGTAAATAAAGTCATCTGCTCAGAGGCTTCAGAGGCTAAACAACAGGAGAAAAAGTTTGTTTGAATAGACAGCTGCATTAAAGACACAAACAGTGAATCACAATATCATAAAAATAGCAGATTGTCACAGGGACCAGCTCACGATTTGATTTTTGTCCCCGTATCACCCTGCTCTAGCAGACAGCATTTTGAATATTTCTACTAATAATTGTTCATTTGTTTCAAGCTAAATTATATCCTTGCATTGTTTGTTTTGTTTTGTTTTTATGGACCATTTTGAGTCTGAAATAAAGATGGATTGATTGAGGCTGTACCATTAATCAAAATTAAGTCGAAATTTTAATGGACGCAATTAGCAAATCACAGACTCCTTCAAATCATACCAGACTAGCCGTGTTGCTAAGTGCTTGATAGCATGAGCACGGAACGGCACAGTTACCGTAAAATGTGGACTATTGAGCGCACCTGAGTATGAGCCGCACCAGCCATATTTACAAAGAAAAACAACTTTGTACATGTACAGGGCACACATGTCTATAAGCGGCAGGTGTCCACGTTTAACATGAGACATTTACACAGAAGGATGGAACACACAAAGTTTTAATTGAACACATGCCTTTTTCCAAACAGCACCTGTAACACGGTAGAGCACTGAGTCCGCTTTCCACTCGGCGCCTCCGACATCTCACCATCGATTCATTGATGCGAGCTCACGTGCAGCAGCTCTGTTTCCTTCTTTGGCTCCACATCGATTGTTTTTAACTTAAAAGCTGCATCATATTAATTTCCTCGTGTGTTTTCTGTGATGATGGTGTGCGCGTGATGCAAACTGACTGTTCAAAATAAGTCAAACTAGCGTATTCCTCCCATAGAACTGTAATAAAACCTGGAAGATGAATCCAAAATGGCGCCCTGTTTATCCCTATGGAGTGTGCTCATTGGCGCATGACCCCAAAAAAATGTCTTACTTCCGCATTTACTTCATGATACGGAGGCTGCCATCTTTGCTTTAGGGCGCCACGTGACGACAATCCCCCATGATGCTTTGAGCGACGTGAACGACCAGCAGCTGCAAGTTTTTGTGTTAACGTTAGCTTGTGTGATTGTAATTGTGTTCTTCATGTTAGACACACGTGAAAGAGTCTGAAATGAAATAAAATACAACTTACAGGTGTCTCTAGTCGAGCCTTGTCCACGAGCTTCTGTTTGCATCGTCCGACGCTCGTTCACGTGACTCACACATGTTTGCCCTGGCCTCACTTCATATAAAAACGGTAATTTTGGTGATTTTAGAAACGGTAGAAAAGAACATTTCCTTCTATTTTATTTAAATACCGATAATAATTCAATACTGTCTGCAATTATAATGTGCAATGATAGAAAAAGGCTGGGCCCAAGAGGCTGCAGTACCTCGCACGGCCACTAATCAATCTGGGACCACAGACAGAGGGGGCGTGTCTTATCCAGTTCATTTAATACATCCATGATTCCTCCGCACACTCTCTCTTTCACTGGTCTGTCCAACTCTTGTGCTTCCTGCTAGAGCGCCCCTAGAGGCCGTTCAAGTAAAAATACATAAATTAGCCGCGTCATTGTAAAAGCTGAGAAAATGAGTAGCGGCTTATAGTCTGCATTTTACATTTTACTGTACTTATTTATACATCTGTGATAGTGTAACACTATGTTTTGTGTTAGTGAAAGTGTTACTGGTTGTAAGAGGTCGTGGGTGAAGAAAGAAACACCAGGAGAGTGACAGCTCCTCAGGACAGCATATTTATTAAGTTTTGTTAACTCTCCCTCTAATTAGCCCATTCAACCTTTATATCTCACCGTCCGTGACCTCATCACAGCGGTATTATTACGCCCCACAAATAGTTCCATCCATGTAGCCAATTACAATATTATTAGGACATAGAAAATGGCAAACAAAAATATAAATCATCTTACAATAGTAACCCCTGCGTCTGTGTTTTCCTGTAGGAGCGCCTCCTGCTGTCCATCCTCCCGAAGCACATCGCCGACGAGATGCTGCAGGACATGAAGAAGGAGCAGAGCCAGAAGGAGATGCAGCAGTTCAACACTATGTACATGTACAGGCACGAGAACGTCAGGTAAGAGACCGGCGGAGAGCATTTCACTGCAAAGAAGCTCATACTTATCTGGTTTTGAGTTATTTTGACCAGGTTGTGAAGAATGTGATGAAGAATATTTTAGCAGTTTAAGACACTTCTGACTGTACATGAGAATTTAGCTTGAAACAAGAAAAGAATGACTTGAAATAAGAACTAAACCTGTGTTTTGTTGTCAGAAACATCTAGGAGCAATCAAAATAGTTTAGTCTATTCACCTTATTCTGGAAGTTGCCGTACGCAACGCCATTTTTTTTCTGTTGTAGTTTACATGGAGCAGATGAGCTCAACAGAAAATAAGTTCTACTCGGACTAAAAAGCCGTTTTCAGGCCGCCCAGGAAATCGGTGCGTCGCTGACTTGTTTTTGCTCGTGTTCATTCAACTGTTTATTCAAATCAGTCTACTTTATATAATGTTTTAGACTTTTCCCTCGTTGGCCATTTGCGCGAACATCGTTAGCGTCAAAGCGGAAGTCCCTTTACTACAAGAGTGCGGCTCATAGACATAAAAAGAGGCAAAAGTGGGCGGAATAAGTTGAATATGACAATACATTTCAATAAAACGTAGAGGAAATGATCATGTTTAAGATTTTACTATACATTTTGCCTATTTATCTCCAGTTTGAAAGTTTTTGTAACGTTTATAATGTCACTTCCTGGTTGGAGGTAATTCCACAACTGTTAGCAACCTAGCAACCAGACTGTAAACAAGGGCCAAAATAAACATAAATTACACAATAGTTATGATTTGACAAATAATAATACCTGATAACACCTTTATTTTGTTGAATGACTGTTTAAAGTGTACACTTCCTGCTTCTTGTAGAATAAAACACTCTATTCACCTTATTCCTGAAGTTGCCGTACGCGCCGCCGTCTTGTTTCCGTTGTAGTTTACATGAAGCAGACGAGCTCAACAGAAAATAAGTTCTACATGGACTAAAAAGACGTTTTCAGACTGACCAGGAAATAGTTGCGTTGCCGACTTGTTGTTGCTCGTGTTCATTAAACATTTTACACAAATCAATCTACTTTATGTAACATTTTAGCGGTGAGACTTTTCCCTCGTTCATCATTAGCTTTAACAGAGTTCTCGTCAAACGGAAGTGCGTTTACAACAAAAGTGCGTATCTGTGGCAAAAAGCGGCAAAGGTGGGCGGGGCAGAATAAGGTGAATAAATAGATGCAGAGAAAGTGTTGTGGTCTCATTCAAATCGATGCGTTGACAATATATAACACAGATTTTACCTTATTACTTGCAAAACATTGGACAAAACATGAAGTAGTTCTGTTTTTTACGTTTCAAAACAGTAAAAAATCAGGTACAGCACCTTTAAAACTTACTGTAAAAAACACTGAGGCCATTTTGACAATAATTTAAACTTCCATCGACCATGTTGTGAGTTCAAGTTTTTATCAATTACGTCTTTTATCTAAAATTAAACCTTTTTTAAATTGCAGCGACCTTGAAAGGACTCAGACTGTAATTAATGCACTTTATGTCGGTGTCTCTCTGGGCCTTTTTAACCAACATAGCAAGACGTCTGCAGATCGTCTTTTCTCTCTGCTTTGTCTTAGAGTTTCTTTTAGAATAAATAACTATTATTATAAAGCCTTGCCCCTTCTCATCTGCTGACATTTGCTGCTGACAAACATTCCTTTTCGTCGTATGATAACGAGTAACTTCCTGTTTTGTCTCTTGTCAGTATTTTATTCGCGGACATCGTGGGCTTCACTCAGCTCTCCTCGTCCTGCAGCGCTCAGGAGCTCGTCAAACTCCTCAACGAACTCTTCGCTCGGTTTGACAAACTGGCCGCGGTAAGTTTGTTTTTCATCAACTGCACATTACATGCACAAAAAGAAAGAAATGTTGATACTATTTAAAGGACACACATTCTGCTACAGTGACTTTTTTGAGCTTTAAACCATGTTCTAACAATGTTCCATCATCAAAAACACACCTGAAGTTGCATTCAGTTGCAGTCACTCTGTTTTGAGGAATGTTTATTAGAAAATCCAACCCCTCCGAGCATCAAACACACTTCCTGCTGAACTTCCGGGGTTTTTAGACGCATTTTCAGACTTCACACGTCACTTATCAGAGAATATTCCACTGTTTTAAGTCCTTAAATCATCGCTAAACTCGCTCTGAGCATTTCTGTCGTCTAAACATGATAAATGCTGCAGCAAATCCACACAATGACGTAAGGCTGGGTGATACGGTGATAAAAATCGAATCGTGAGCTGGTCCCTGTGACAATCTGCTATTTTTGTGAAATCGTTGTATCGTCATTCACTGTTTGTCTCTTTAATGCAGCTGTCTGTTCACACACACTTTTTCTCCTGTTGTTTAGCCTCTGAAGCCTCTGAGCAGATGACTTTATTTACCTCTTAAAGGCCAGAGCTGCGCAAATAAACTAAAACGACACAAAATCACAATTTTAATGGATGCGATTAGCAAATCACAAAGGCTAATTTCTGCCACAAACAATAAAATGTCTTGCTTTGATTTGAATTAAAACTGCTAACACTGTAGCCTGGATTTGTACAAACATGTTCAGAAACAAGCAACAAAAAAAGTGATAAAAATGCGTTAAAAAGCGACAAAAACACACCTATAAACAACAAACACGACTCAATGCACCAAAATGCGACAAAAACATGAGGAAAAACAACAAAGACGCAACAAAAAGTGACAAAGACGCGTTTAAATCTGACAAACACAACTGAACGGGACTAAAACGCGACTAAAAGCAACAAAGTGGTGTTTAAAATGTGAATTTGAACAGAATCCTATTGTTAAAACATAAATCACAAATCTAATCTTAATCACACTGGTCAAAAAAATCACAATTAGATATGTTTCCTAAATTGTGCAGCTCTATTAAAGGCAATAGAAAAATACAAAGTGAAAAGGAATCGTGATAAAGTTGAAATCGAACATTGAAATTGAAATTTTAGTTTTAAAACATGAGATGGCAAATTTAAGGCACTCAAGAGCAGAGTTTAAAGGCTAATAACAATATGAAAAATGCAGAATATATTTCCTTTAAATGTATTATGTCCCATTTTTTATGTAATTTAAGTTGATCCAAAGAAATTTCTACTCTTTAATTTTCTACTTCGACCCCATATATAATTTGGAGGTGAAGTCTGCTTATTCAGTAAATTATTCATTTCCTCTCATTTGTTTGTGTCTGTTTAAGTTTGTGTCGGTATAAATATGTTTAGTGTTACAGTCTGAATAATAAGGTGCAGCTGCTGTTTCCTTCTGCACCTGCAGCACAAACCAAACCAGGTGCACTCAGGGTTTTAAATTCTGTCTCTGCAATCAAAGTCTTCTTATTTATTTATATATTGTGTATGTTTGAATAGAAAATAATGTTGTATCTTCTAACAGGATTAATCGATTAGAAATATAAATATTCAGGGCAGAATAATGAAGCCCGGCCTTTAATGTATCTTTAATATTGCAAAACACTATTCCATTAATACTCAAAGTTGGTTTTAGGGCTGCAAGAGTAAATCGCAGTTGAATCAAAATTGCAATTTGAACAGGCGCAAAATCATAATAACTGCAATCTTTTTAAGTACCTATTTCCTCCACAAACAAAAATATTCTGTTTTGTTCTGTATACTTTTAGTCGTTTTGTCGATTAATCGATCGATGGTGTCATAGTCTACCAACATTTTTATCAGACGACTAATTATTTTATTTAGATTTAAAGGATTTCTATTGCAAAAACAGCAAAAGCAAGATGATATGGAGCGAGTTAGCTGTAGATTTTGGAGTCCAACATATAAATACAGTGTTAGTTCCTAGTATTTATCTGTAAAAATAGTTGGTTTTGCATGAATTCCTCTGCAGTTGTGGTCTTTCGAGTGCAGTTTGGGTCAGATACATGGAAATAACTCATAATTTTAATATATTTTTACCACACTCCCTTTTTTTTGTCGATGGAGAAGGTCATTAGTCGACCAAGAATATCTTCAGTCGACTACAGCCCTATTACTCTGCATAAAAACTGCTAACCCTGTAGTTTAGATTTGTTAAAACATGTTATGAAATCAACAGTTTCTCAGTTCATATTTCAGTATCTTTTTGGCAATTCTCCTGGATGCATTTACATTTTGAATTTTGAAAAGAATCCAATTATTAATACACAAATCACAACTCTAATTGCAATCACAATTCTTGTCAGAAAAAAAATGCCATTAGGTATTTTTCTCAAATGGTTCAGCTCCTCGTTTTATTAAACACATCGGTCCCCCTTACAACCTGAAATCAACTTTCAGGAACAAATTTGTTGGCATAAATTACGGATTAAGGATTACATTTCAAAATCTCAAGGCACAGAACCATTTTGTGAAGTGTTTGTACAACAGTGTATGGGACAAAAACTATGGACTGTACAGATATGTGTAGGGCTGTTGTCGACTAAAGAAATTCTTGGTCGACTAACGACCTGTCCTATCGACCGATTAATCGACTAAAAGAGGTGTGGAAAAACTATGAAGTATCTTTATGTATTTGACCCAAACTGCGCTCTAATAGAACCACAACTGCACTGGAGTTCATGCTAAAAACAACAATTTATACAGAAAAGCACCAGGAAACAGTGCATTTATATGTTAGACACAGATTAAATTCAAGATTCACTCCAAAATCTTTAGCTAACTCACTCCATATCTTCACGTTTTTGCTGTTTTTGTCGTATAAATCTTTTTAATCAAACTAAAATAATTAGTCGGCTAAAAAACGGTTGGTCGACTAAAACATCATCGAGCGATTAATCGACTAAACCAGTGGTCCCCAACCCCCGGGCCGCGGACCGGTAGTGTCCGTGGATCAATTGGGACCGGGCCGCGCAACAAATAATTAATTTATTATCAGAGTCTGAGCGATCTTTATTTTGAAAAATCTTTTATTTTGAAAAATGACCAGATTCTCTAGGTTACATCTCGGTCACTTGAGCGCTAAAATTTAACCCACAAGCAACAAAATGAGTAAGAAACCGACGTCTTTGAAAAGTTTCTTTGCGAATTAGAAAAGGCCCAGAAGAGACAGAACAAGAGCCTAGGACTTCCAAGAAAAAGAAAGCTTTTAACAGACAATACCAGGAATCCTACGTGAAATATGGACCTATCGCGACTGTGACTCCCACACACCGAGCCCGCTCTAATTTGAAGCCTTTCAAAGCTGCTTCGCCTCTTAGAAACCAAGCACTCTGGATTAAAAGACAAGCCCCTGAAGTATTTTGAAAAACAGGTACACAGTGGATTCACGTTTATTATGATAAACGCCCCTCCCCTTCCTGGCCGCAGTAAAATTGTCAAGCGTTGACCGGTCCGCGGTGATAAAAAGGTTGGGGACCTCTGGACTAAACGACTAAAGCCCTAGTTATGTGCACTTAAATCTTAAAACAGCATTAAAAAATATGTTCAGAGTTATGATTTCTAGCTCTAAATGTATTCTCATATATATGGTGTATTATATATTATTTATGTTATGTAGAAAGGGTTTCAGGGGTTGTCATCCGGACGCTGTTTGAAGATCGAGACGTTTCGACTTTTATCCAAAAGTCATTGTCAATCAGAGAGCTGGTCTGGGAACTCGGGCTTATATGCTCCTCTAAGTAGTGAGAGTCCTGCCCCCAGGGAGGAGTCACTGAACCCTGTGTTCGTTAGGAAAATTATTTGTTTATTATTATCAAGTTTCAGGTGACAAACAAACAATTTTCCTAACGAACACAGGGTTCAGTGACTTGTGAATAAAAGTCGAAACGTCTCGATCTTCAAACAGCGTCCGGATGACAACCCCTACCCTTTCTACGATGAGCCACACCTGGACGAATGAGGGTTTACGTCGACGTATTTATGTTATGGTTGTATATTTTGTAAAACTGACTGAAAAATGATATTCTCCTTCTTGTGTTTCCCTCAGAAATACCACCAGCTGCGGATCAAGATCTTGGGCGACTGTTACTACTGCATCTGTGGGCTGCCCGACTACAGAGAGGACCACGCCGCCTGCTCCATCATGATGGGGCTGGCCATGGTGGAGGCCATTTCGTGAGTGTCCCGGGACTTTAGTGACTCTGTGCCAGGACGGCGCCCTCTGGTGTCGGTCACGTGGGCTTCATTGATCAGAGCCGCAGATTGAAATTGATGTTTGGGGACAATGAAATTCAGCCTAAAGTCAAGTCGGATGTGCGTTTGTTCTGGTTTGTCCCTCTCAGGTCAGATTTAATTAATGTATGAAACAGTTTATCAAATGTAGGCGCTGAAGCAGTTAATCATTCTCATCATTTATTGAGTACGTGCCATGTTTGGTTAAAAAATGTGCATCTGTACAGTAGGTTAAAGCAGGGGTTCCCAAACTTTTCTGGCTGGGACCCCCAAAATAGCCATGCAACCGACTCGGGGACCCCCAAAGCAAGTTGAAAATAAACATAGGAATCATTTCAATCGCCAAAGGGTGTTAAATCAGGTTAAATATTGGTTATTTGAATAGTTTATTTGTCTTATTAGACCCTATTTCACTAAAAGATATCGTTTTTTAAATAAATAATAGAACAAATACAGTGTCATATTTATTAAAATTAGATCTTGAAATCATGTCGCGACCCCCCAGCTCATCTCTCCCGACCCCCACTTTGGGAACCGTTGGGTTAAAGCAGTGGTTCTCAACCTGGGGGTCAGGACCTCTTTTGTGGGCTCACAGAATGATTTCAGGGGGTCCCCAGATGATGACATGAGAAACTCAAATTGAAAAAGTATTTAAACAACGGTTTTAAACAAGGCTTGCCACCCTTAAATACAATTGTAAATGTCTATTATTGTTTGTTGAGCTTCAAAATGAACACATCTAGGCCTAAACATTAGACTTAATGCTATTATATAATTTTGTGGGTTGAATATCTTTTGTCTTTGGAGGTTGCAAATGTGAATTGCTGTTATTTTTGGGGTTGTGACTGAAAAAGGTTGAGAACCACTGGGTTAAAGTCCAATGTCAGCGGAAAACCTTCAGGGCAAATGACCACAATTTAGAATCTTAAACATTTATGCCTTTTAAAAGACAACTTTTTTCTTGATCATTGGGGGAATAAGCACCTGGTTTTATAAATATAATGCACAAGGGAATCAAGAGTTTGGTTGGCAGTTGATAATCATTTGCAAAGGCTTTAAACCCTTTCTAAACCAGTAATGCATATTGAAATTCAAGTCGAGTTGCGTGATATTTTGAAGATAGCATTAGTGTGTAGTTTACATGGTGACAGTAAAACTCAAATGTATCTCTCTAGCTCCTGGTTGAGAGCGTGCACTGTCTTTGTCTTTGCAGGTATGTGAGGGAGAAGACGCAGACGGACGTGGACATGCGTGTGGGCGTGCACAGCGGGACGGTGCTCGGGGGCGTCCTGGGGCAGAAGCGCTGGCAGTACGACGTCTGGTCCACCGACGTCACTGTGGCCAACAAGATGGAGGCCGGAGGAATCCCTGGGTGAGAACGGCGTTGGGTTTGTCACAGTCTGAAATGTAAAAGGTGTACTTTATTGTCCCTATGAGGTCTACATTTGACCCATTCTTCAATCCCACTAGGTCTAGGCTTGATCAGGACTACATTAGCTGAAGGATTAGAATTGTTGGGCTTTAGTTGTTTAGAATCTTGATTTTCAAACGCTCTGTCAGGGAACACTAGTGTGCCTTGGGAAACAATATTCAATTTAAGTTCAGATTAATACATGGGTTTAATTAGTTATTATAGTGTCCTGAACAAACCTCTGCTCACAAAAACGATCCGCATTGCCAAAATTTAAAAGCCCAGACAGTGGGATGAACAAAAGTCTGCCACAACTCAGACGGTTGAAAAACAATAGTCAATTACTTGATCAATGCTGTCTTATTCGACCCCCTGCCCATAAATACAGTATATTTTTATACTGGAAACTGCTGAAAGGAGAAGATTCACAATGATTTGAAAGATTTGGGAATGAATTGTGAATACAAATATGCAAATTACTAGTACTTTTATTGTCCTGTCTGTGTCATAGTCAAATATATGATCAAATCATAGAGCTAGTTTTGAGAGCTTTTGCTAATTTATAGCTCAATTTAGTCGTCTAATCATTTGATTTTCAACCAGTGTGCCGGGGAACACCTGTGTGCCTTAAATATGTCACACAAAGGTATTTAACTGAATAATTAATCATTTTGGAGTGTCTTCAACATACGTTTATTCCAAAAAGAAAGCAAAACGATCACCATTGCCAACTTTAAAGAACCAGTTAGTGGAACGGACATTATTATTATATATAGTTTTTAATAAAAGGTCAGATTTGGTAATGTTTTAGTTTTTTTTTTCTTATCAAAAAGGTGTTCCGCGACTCAAAGAAGGTTGAAAAACACTGGATTAATCGACGCATAGACAAGTCAAGTCAACCAACAATTTCTGTCCTTGATTACAAGCAAACTGCACACACAAAGGCCACATGCTTTATCCAAAGACAAAATCTGAACAACACATATAGATGCTTTAGCTGCCAGACAATCTCAAGAATTTGGCCGATGTCTACCGCTTCTCTCGGGCCGTCAAACACTGGATTCTGGAGCATCAAACTTGCTCACCCTAACAATACCAAGCGGGTATCTTGCCATCAGATGTTACCCTTGTGGGTATCACCTGATGGCCACCAGATCACCAGACCAATAGTGTAATAATATGACCTCGTTCATTGACAATACCATCAGGTACAGAGCTATCAGATGTGACCCTCGTGGGTATCATCTGAGAGCTGTATTTCTGCACCTTAAATACTATTGCACGCTGCACTTCAATTATACCAGGTACTGTAATGTTGTAAATATGTATTTTATATTGTTTGTCTTTAAATGTTGTAAATATGTATTTTTATGTTGTTTGCTTTTACTTGTCAAGGACTACAGATGGAAATTAGCATTAGCATTTGCTAAATCTGGTGCAGCCATCTTTTAAATGTAACTGCACACTGTCCTTTAAATAAATTAAATTAAATTAAATTAAATTAAATTAAATTAAATTAAATTAAATTAAATTAAATTAAATTAAATTAAATTAAATTAAATTAAATTAAATTAAATTAAATTAAATTAAATTAAATTAAATTAAATTAAAGCTGCTCTGTGTCAGTCTAGCTCTAGTAAATGTGTTGTCGTCTCAAACTCGTCTCTTATATTTGCTCCTTTCCGTTTGTAGACGTGTGCACATTTCCCAGAGCACGATGGAGTGTCTTCACGGAGAGTTTGACGTGGAGCCGGGCAACGGAGGCGACCGCTGCGATTATCTGAGAGAGCGCGGTATCGAGACCTACCTGGTGGTGGTGCCCAAGGGCCCCGTGGGCAAGAACGGCATCAATGGAGTCGTACGTTCAACTTTTACTGATTTAAATCTACACTAGACGCAACCAGTATAAAGGAAATCCTAAATAAAGATCTAAAAATTAACCGGTTACTCTTTTATAATCATAATTGTACAGAGGACATTATAACAAATCATATAAACTAAGAAAAAAGTGCTGCAACCTAGAATTATTTGAGTAGTTGACTAGTTAAATAATTATTTCTATTGTACAGTGAGACTTTTTAAATACATTTTTAATCAAATGAGGTTGAATTATGATGTCTGAAGGCTTATAGACACAGAATATTTAAGAATAAAGTGTAATATTGAGGAAAATTTCAAATTGCTTCTTCGTTTTTGACATTTTGATTTAATAATGTTGCTGTCCTTGTTATAAAACGGTCATTTTGTATGTGTTTAAGACTTTCTTTAGTTTAGATAATGATTACGATGGTCAAAAATACAGCTATAATTGTTTTTTTTATAGTCGACTAGTCACAGTTAGTTGATTAATTGATGCAGCTGCACTAAAAAGTTATAACGATGACAATTTTGATGATGAGTTTTGGCCCAGTGTACAGTGTGTTTGCTTCTTACTTTCTTAGTGTGATATCATCATTTACAACCAGGAAGTAAAATTAAAAAACATAAAAAATGCTAAACTGGGATCAAATTATGTAAAGAATTTTAGCAAAATTTGAAATATATTTATCTTAACTGCATTTTAGTTGAATGAGTGGTCCAACCTGTCAGAGGCACTTTAATGTTTGTTACCATCATGTTTATATTTTTGTTTCTTTTCTGTAGAAGCTGTCTGTGACTTCGTCCAATGGGAACTCTCCTCTGCTCATCAACACCACAGAATGTAACGGAAACGTGAACACGGGCTGCACGACGCCCGAGGAGCCAGACGAGCTCGACACCAGGGTAAATATACACAGCAAAGGAAAAATATTCTGCGTTTTTCATATCCTTATTAGTCTTTAAACACGCTCTTGAGTACCTTAAATTTGCCATCTCATGTTTTAAAAAAAAAGTTTGTTATTCATTCAATTACTTTTTTTTATCAGCCAGTATGAAATTAAACTTATTGAGTGCCCCTCCTTGAACCGCCACCTTAACGTGGTGGAGGGGTTTGAGTACCCGAATGATCCTGGGAGCTATGTTGTCGGGGGCTTCATGCCCCTGGTAGGGTCACCCATGGCAAACAGGTCCTGGGTGACGGGTCAGACGAAGAGCGGTTCAGAAGCCCTTTATGAATAGTGATCAATCGAGGCCAGTTCACGTCGCCCGGATTGAGTGTCACCGGGGCCCCACCCTGGAGCCAGGCCTGGGGTGGGTGCTCGACGGCAGCGCCTGGTGGCGGGCCTTTCCCCCGCGAGGCCCGGCCGGGCCCAGCCGAAGCGACGGCGTGGGGCCGTCCTCCCATGGACCCCCCACCCGCAGGACGATCCATAAGGGGCGGTGCGGAGAGATCTGGGAGGCAGTCGGCGGGACCTCGGCGACCAGATCTCCGGACACAGAAACAGCTCTGGGGACATGGAATGTCACCTCGCTGGGGGAAAGGAGCCTGAGCTTGTCTGCGGGAGGTCGAGCGTTTCCGACCAGATATAGTCGGCCTCACCTCCCACGCACAGCCTGGGCTCTGGAACCCGTCTCCTCGAGAGGGGCTGGGCGGCTCCATTTCTCTGGCGTTGCCCACAGCGGGAAGGCGGCGGGCTGGTGTGGGCTTGCTCATAGCCCCTCAGCTCAGCCGCCACGTGTTGGAGTTTACCCGGTGAAGCGAGAGGTCGT
Source organism: Rhinogobius similis (assembly GCA_019453435.1). Classification (NCBI taxonomy): domain Eukaryota; kingdom Metazoa; phylum Chordata; class Actinopteri; order Gobiiformes; family Gobiidae; genus Rhinogobius; species Rhinogobius similis. The sequence goes on from CM033626.1 coordinate 33,813,014, forward strand.
CCCTCCGCCTTAGGGTGGGGACAGGTCTCTCACCGTTGTGTCGGCCTACGGGCCAACAACGGTGCAGAGCTGAACCTTCTTGGAGTCCCTGGGAGGGGTACTGGACAGTGCACCGCCTGGGGACTCTGTTGTTCTACTGGGGACTTCAATGCCCACGTGGGCAAGCGACAGTGACACCTGGAGAGGGTAATCGGGAGGAACGGCCCCGATCTGAACCCGGCGGTGTTCAGTTATTGGACTTCTGTGCTAGTCACGGTTTGTCCATAACGAACACCATGTTCAACACACAAGGGTGTCCATCAGTGCACGTGGCACCAGGACACCTGCCTAGGCCGGAGGTCGATGATCGACTTTGTTGTCGTGTCATCTGACCTTGACGCGTGTCTTGGACACTTTCGGGTGAAAGAGAAGCGGAGCTGTCAACCCGATCACCACCTGGTGGTGAGTTGGATCCGCTGGCGGGGAGGAAGCGGACAGACTTGGCAGGCCCAGCGTATTGTGAGTCTGCTGGGAAGGCGGCTGGCAGAGCCCTCTGTCGGCAGGGTCTTCAACTCACACCTCCGGGAGAGCTTCTCCCAGATCCCGGGGAGGTTGGAGACATTGAGTCCGAGTGGACCATGTTCTCCACCTCCATTGTCGATCGCGGCTCGTGGCTGTGGTCGCAAGGTCTCTGGTGCCTGTCGCGGCGTAATCCCCGAACCCGGTGGTGGACACCGGAAGTAAGGGATGCCGTCAGGCTGAAGAAGAAGTCCTATCGGGCCTTGCTGGCTCGTAGGACTCCTGAAGCAGCTGACAGGTACCCGGCAGGCAAGCGTACTGCAGCCGGGCTGTCGCAGAGGCAAAACTGGGATTGGGAGGAGTTGGGGAGGCCATGGAGGAGGACTATCGGTTGGCCTCAAAGAAATTCTGGCAAACCATCCGGCGCCTCAGGAGGGGGAAGCAGTGCTTCACCAACACCGTTCTGGTGCGGTGGAGAGCTGTTGACCTCGACTGGGGATGTTGTCGGAAGGTGGAAGGAATACTTTGAGGATCTCCTCAATCCCACTGTCACGTCTTCGAGGAGGAAGCAGAGGCTGAGATCTTGGAGCGGACTCGTCCATCACCCTGGCTGAAGTCACTGAGGTGGTTGGCAAGCTCCTTGGTGGCAAGGCTCGGGGGTGGATGAGATCGCCTGAGTATCTTAAGTCTCTGGATGTTGTGGGACTGTCTTGGTTGACACGTCTCTGCAACATCGCGTGGCGGTCGAGGGACGGTACCTCTGGACTGGCAGACCGGGTGGTGCTCCCTCTGTATAAGAAGGGGACCGGAGGGTGTGTTCCAACCACAGGGGATCACACTCCTCAGCCTCCCCGGTAAGGTCTATTCAGGGGTACTGGAGAGGAGAATCCGACCGATAGTCGAACCTCGGATTCAGGAGGAACAGTGTGGTTTTTCGTCCGGTCGTGGAACACTGGACCAGCTCTATACTCTCCATCGGTGCTCGAGGGTTCATGGGAGTTTGCCCAACCAGTCCACATGTGCTTTGTGGATCTGGAGAGAAGGCATTCGACCGTGTGCCCGGTGCCTTGTGGGGGTGCTCCGGGAGTATGGGGTCGGGGCCCTTTGCTAAGGGCTGTCGGTCCTTATGCGACCAGGGCAGAGCTGCGTTCGCATTGCCGGCAGTAAGTCAGACCTGTTCCCAGTGCATGTTGGACTCCGCCAGGGCTGCCCTTTGTCACCGGTTCTGTTCATAATTTTTATGGACCAGAATTTCTAAGCGCAGTCAGGGCGTGGAGGGTGTCGGTTTGGGAACCACAGGATCTCATCTCTGCTGTTTGCAGATGATGTCGTCCCTGATAGCTTCTTCAAATCAGGACCTGCAACATGCACTGGGACGGTTTGCAGCCGAGTGTGAAGCGGCTGGGATGAGGATCAGCACCTCCAAATCGGCCATGGTTCTCGACCGGAAAAAGGTGGCTTGCCCTCTCGGGTGGGTGGAGAGTCCCTGCCTCAGTGGAGGAGTTCAAGTATCTCGGGGTCTTGTTCACGAGTGAGGGGAAGGATGAGCGCGAGATTGACAGGCGGATCGGTGCAGCGTCTGCAGTGATCGGGCGCTGTATCGAACCGTTGTGGTAAAGAAAGAGCTGGTCGAAAAGGCGAAGCTCTCGATTACGACGGTCAATCTACGTTCCGACCCTCACCTATGGTCATGAGCTTTGGGTAATGACCGAAAGGACAAGATCGCGGATACAAGCGGTCGAAATGAGCTTCCTCCGCCGGGTGGCTGGGCGCTCCCTCAGAGATAGGGTGAGGAGCTCAGTCACCCGGGGGAGCTCAGAGTAGAGCCACTGCTCCTCCACGTCCAGAGGAGCCAGCTGAGGTGGCTCGGGCATCTGTTCCGGATGCCTCCTGGGCGCCCTCCTCAGGTGTTCTGGGCATGTCCCACCGGGGCGGCCCTGGGTAGACCCAGGACACGCTGGAGGACTATGTCTCGGCTGGCCTGGGAACGCCTCAGGGATCCCGGAGGAGCTGGAGGAAGTGTCTGGGGTGAAGGAAGTCTGGGAGTCCCTGCTTAGACTGCTGCCCCCGCGACCCGGCCCCGGATAAGCGGAAGAAGATGGATGCATGGATGGAGTGCATCCAGCCAGCAGATGGCGCCAGCGCTATATACAATCTAGTGAAGTTAGCGCTGAAAAGACATTATGATGCGGATTTGCTGCAGCAGTTATTGTGTTTGGAGGCAGAAATGCCCAGAACAAGTTTAGCGATGTTTTAAAGGTCCCATAACATGCTAAATCAACTTTTCAGAGGTTTTAACCTTCCTACAGTGCTATTTGGGCCTCGTATGTTGTGCCCAAAGTCAAAGGTTTTTTGACTGATTCCCGCATGCTTTCACTAGAGAACTGTCTTTTCCGTCCCCCTCGGCTGAGCAGCAGACGGGGGCTCCTCACTAAGATGACGCGGCTTCACCAGGATGACGCGGTGTTTAAGCCACGCCTCCAGGAAGCGCGCAGCCGCAAGAATAAAAACAGCTAATGCTAATGCTACACAGTAATTACACGATGGATACGACAGATAGAAGAGTTAGCTTGTTATTTACCAAACGGCAACGTCCGTCGTCGAGGTACTGGAGCACGTCAAACTCCAGGTCAGATCCAGGACGTAGGACTCAGCATGACGCACCGTCAGGACGATAAAATGTTTATTCAGTGTTTGTGTATCGCTGTTTACCGGAGCACACGGCGCATGCGCACTATCTCCGCTCTAGGCTTCGCCACGGGTTGGGAGGGGGATCCGCGCAGGTTGGGCGGGGGAGGCAGCCTGCTCTCTGTTCGGGGGGGTCAGATCTCAGAGTGAGCCGTTTGCTTTTACAAGGAGGGGGGCCAGTCCAAGAGATGGGTGTTTTTTGGAAACTGTTATGTTATGGATATTGCGCAACGCAAAATTTTATCAACAAAGCCCTTAGAATAGACTGTGTAAAGGGGAAAATAGCAGAATATGGGACCTTTAAAGCTCTTCATTGCTGCCCGTCTATCGGATACACTTTCAAATCTCGGTACTGACTTTCAGAGCCGTGCATGATCTTATATCAGCGATCTGATCCAACCCTCTCCAAAAACTGCTGATGAGGATCCTTACAGTCTGTTGCTCTCAGACTTTGGAACGATCTTCTGCTCTCCCTGAGTTTATTAGACTCTGTTGATTCTTTCAAAAGGCCTGAAATAGGCTGAAAGGCCAAAAATACACTTATTTAGCACAAATAAACCTGAGAAATGGACAGAACTAGGTTTAAATTTCTTGGTTCATTTTATCCACATTAGTTACACGTTTACAGAGGGGATTTTGAATATCTAATTGAGTTTTTACGTCAACTGGATTGGACTTAAAATTGTCCTAAAAATTCTAATTTCACTGTATTTTTTAACTTAAAACTTTAATATATCAGTTTTAGAATTAGCTATAAAAAAGTCATTCTCTAAGTTTTGTGAAAATCTTGTTGAGTCCAGATTGTACAGTTTGGTAGGATCTACTTTAAGACTGATCTTTACGTCTTTGTGGGAGAAAAATGCATTTTACGAAAACGGCCTTTGAAGTTACAATGTCCCAGAGAAATCTATGGATGAAGTGGATTAAATGGAAGAATAAAACATTTTAAAGAGCAGACGGGATTGTTGTTTTCACACAAAAGTCGATATGTTGAGAGAACAAACTAACCAAAAAACAAAACATTGAAAAAATATTGATTTAAGGTGAGACACTGCATGCAAAACTCAACCTTGATCTAAAACGACTTCGTGATAGAAAGAAAAGCGCTGACTTCCGGGTTGCAAACTGTGGTTGATTTCCACCTGCTTCTTTACACTTTTTAACTGTTAACATTATCACAACAATGCGCTGTTCTGCCGGACTGATGGCACTGACTTTGGAGAGCAAAGATCAGCAGATTTTTTTCATTCATGCAAAACGCTGCTAAAACCTGGGCGTGTTACTGATTAATAAAGAAAAATCAGAAAACATAGTGAGTTCAGAGCTCTGGGCTTTTACTGTATGTATGTGTTGCAATGGCGTCTTGAATGTAGGAGAATAACAATTAATCAAACACACATCAATCATTCTAAATACAGCTTCAAGAAATGACAAGTGAAAACAATAACAGCTCTTAAAAGTCAATTTTGAACAGTAAATTTAGTCAATGTATTAGTGTCCTTAACGTATAACATAAATATCAGTGTAATTACAGATTTCTTCAAAGGTTTTACAGTGCTATACAATAAAATACTGTATATATTGTTTTTGTTTAACCTTTTCCTTTATTATTAACACAAAGCCTGGACAGGACATTTTTTATCAACAGTCATTTGTTCATGTTGGCTGCACTGAAACGAACAAAAGCCCCATGGTTTATGTAGTTCCCAGTACTTTTTTGTTTACCAAACTGTAGCAACAAAGAATGGACCTTACAGTTTGATGCACTGACACTGTAACAGCTTCAACTTAAGGCCCTCAAAAAAAAAAAAATTGAAAATATTTTATCTGTTATTATTGGTTTAGTCCTTGTTTAGACCAGGTTTAGTCCTGCTATAGTCCTGCTTTAGTCCTGGTTTTGTCCTGGTTTCGTTCTGGTTTAGACCTGCTTTACACCTGCTTTAGTCCTGGTTTAGTCCTGGTTTAGTCCTGGTTTAGTCCTGGTTTACACCTACTGTAGTCCTGGTTTAGACCTGCTGTAGTCCTGCTTTAGTCCTGGTTTAGAACTGGTTTAGAACTGGTTTAGAACTGGTCTGGTTTAGTACCGGTTTAGACCTGGTTTAGTCCTGGCTCAGTCCTGGTTTAGACCTGCTGTAGTCCTGCTTTAGTCCTGGTTTAGAACTGGTTTAGAACTGGTTTAGAACTGGTCTGGTTTAGTACCGGTTTAGACCTGGTTTAGTCCTGGCTCAGTCCTGGTTTAGTCCTGATTTTGACCTGGTTTAGACCTGGTTTAGTCCTGGCTTAGACCTGGTTTAGACCTGGTTTAATCCTGGTTTAGTCCGGGTTTAGTCCTGGCACAGTCCTGGCTCAGTCCTGGCTCAGTCCTGGTTTAGTCCTGGTTTAGTCCTGGTTTAGTCCTGGTTTAGTCCCAGTTAAGTTCTGCAAATGTTGTTAAAGCCTTTTGTTTTTCGTATTTCAAAAGCGTTGGACAAAAACATCCGAAAAATCTGGTCCTCGATGACATAAAGTTGAACAGCCCTGATAATAATAATGTGAAACCTTCATGTTGTCTTGTCACATCAGTGTTTGTTTCCTGTTTTTTCTACCTGCAGGTGGTGAACCCGTCGTTTCCAAACCCGCGGAGGAGGCTGCGTCTGCGGGACCTGGCGGAGCGAGTGATCGACGCTCAGGAAAACGAACAGGAGCTGAACAAACTGTTGAACGAGGCGCTGCTGGAGAGAGAGACTGTGCAGGCGTGAGTTTAGGACACTTTAACCGTGTCTGTCTGCAGGGCGGCCTTCACACCTGTCCTCGTTTGGTTTGGACCCGGTTTAGTCCTGATGTAGTCTTGTTCTAGTCCAGGTTTTGTCATGATCGGTCCAGGTTTAGGTCCAGGTTTTGTCATGATCGGTCCAGGTTTAGCTCCAGGTTTAGTCATGATCTTGTCCTGGTTTAGCTGTTGGTTAAATCATGATCTAGTCCTGGTTTAGGTCCAGGTTTAATCATGATTTAGTTGAGGTTTAGGTCCAGGTTTAGTCATGATCTAGTCTAGATTTAGTCACAAACTAGTCCAGATTTAGGTCCAGTTTTAGTCATGATCTAGTCCAGATTTAGATCTAGATTTAGTCATGATCTAGTCCAGGTTTAGCTCTAGATTTAGTCATGATCTAGTCCTGGTTTAGGTCCAGGTTTAATCATGATTTAGTCGAGGTTTAGGTCCAGGTTTAGTCATGATCTAGTCCAGATTTAGATCTAGATTTAGTCATGATCTAGTCCAAGTTTAAGTCCAGGTTTAGTCATGATCTAGTCCAGGTTTAAGTCCAGGTTTAGTCATGATCTAGTCCAAGTTTAAGTCCAGGTTTAGTCATGATCTAGTCCAGGTTTAAGTTCAGGTTTAGTCATGATCTAGTCCACCTTTAGCTCTAGATTTAGTCACGAACTAGTCCCGGTTTAGCTCCAGGTTTAGTCATGATCTAGTCCTGGTTTAGGTCCAGGTTTAATCATGCTTTAGTCGAGGTTTAGATCCAGGTTTAGTCATGATCTAGTCTAGATTTAGTCACAAACTAGTCCAGATTTAGGTCCAGTTTTAGTCATGATCTAGTCCAGGTTTAGGTCCAGTTTTAGTCATGATCTAGTCCTGGTTTAGGTCCAGGTTTAGTCATGATCTAGTCCAGGTTTAGGTCCAGTTTTAGTCATGATCTAGTCCTGGTTTAGGTCCAGGTTTAGTCATGATCTAGTCCTGGTTTAGGTTCAGGTTTAATCATGATTTAGTTGAGGTTTAGGTCCAGGTTTAGTCATGATCTAGTCTAGGTTTAGTCATAATCTAGTCTAGATTTAGTCATGATCTAGTCCTGGTTTAGGTCCAGGTTTAGTCATGATCTAGTCCAGGTTTAGGTCCAGTTTTAGTCATGATCTAGTCCTGGTTTAGGTCCAGGTTTAGTCATGATATAGTCCTGGTTTAGGTTTAGGTTTAATCATGATTTAGTTGAGGTTTAGGTCCAGGTTTAGTCATGATCTAGTCTAGGTTTAGTCATAATCTAGTCTAGATTTAGTCACGAACTAGTCCAGATTTAGGTCCAGGTTTAATCATGATCTAGTCCTGGTTTAGGTCCAGGTTTAGTCATGATCTAGTCCTGGTTTAGGTTCAGGTTTAATCATGATTTAGTTGAGGTTTAGGTCCAGGTTTAGTCATGATCTAGTCTAGGTTTAGTCATAATCTAGTCTAGATTTAGTCATGATCTAGTCCTGGTTTAGGTCCAGGTTTAGTCATGATCTAGTCCAGGTTTAGGTCCAGTTTTAGTCATGATCTAGTCCTGGTTTAGGTCCAGGTTTAGTCATGATCTAGTCCTGGTTTAGGTTCAGGTTTAATCATGATTTAGTTGAGGTTTAGGTCCAGGTTTAGTCATGATCTAGTCTAGGTTTAGTCATAATCTAGTCTAGATTTAGTCACGAACTAGTCCAGATTTAGGTCCAGGTTTAATCATGATCTAGTCCTGGTTTAGGTCCAGGTTTAGTCATGATCTAATTACTGTGTCAGAGAAAATGTCACAATAAACGATCATATTAAAACTACTTTATGCCACTAACAATATATTGCACTTAGAAAATTGTTATTGTTACAAGCCTCCATAGAAAAGAGCAGGCACCGCACCATCCGCCTGAAAAGTTACATAGTGCACCTTTAAATCTAATGAAAATATAGGGTATAGTATGTCTGAGGAGTTTGACAAAGAAAAAGAGACAAATATACTGGATTTTCTTTATTATTTTGGGTTTTCTGGGGGCATATTGGTTCACTTTTCGTTTGGTTTGTTCATTAACCTTTGCATCTTTTAAATTAAATCTAACTTCTCCGTGTTTTTTTTGCCTCAGTTTAAAGGGGAAGCACACAAACAGCCTGTCTCTGCGTTTTGTCGACCCGGAGCTGGAGACGCGTTACTCTGTGGAGAAGGAGAAGCAGAGCGGCGCTGCTTTCTGCTGCTCCTGCGCCGTCCTGCTCTTCACTGCCGCCATGGAGGCCCTCATAGACCCAGGGTAAACAAAACACTCACAGACTGTCGGGATTACAGCTGAAGGAGTCAGCAATATATTGAAAAATGTATCATATTATTAGGGTTTGGCAAAATAAGGGTTAAACTTCAGCCTAAACCCTTTCGGTCTGTAAAATGTTTTCTTTCTTTATTCTTATGTTATTGCTTTTTTTGTTATGTTTTTTGTATTTCTATGGAACGAACAAACGAACGAACTTAACTTAACTTAACTTAACTTAACTTAACTTAACTTACTACCTTAACTTAACTTACTAACTTAACTTAACTTAACTTAACTTAACTTAACTTACTACCTTAACTTAACTTACTAACTTAACTTAACTTAACTTACTAACTTAACTTAACTTAATACCTTAACTTAACTTAACCTTAACTTACTAACTTTAACTTTTAACTTTACTAACTTAATTTAACTTTACTAACCTTAATTTAACTTTACCTTAACTTAACTTAACTTAACTTACTACCTTAACTTAACTTAACTTACTGACTTAACTTAACTTACTAACTTAATTTAACTTACTACCTTAACTTAACTTACTAACTTAACTTACTAACTTAACTTAACTTCCTACCTTAACTTAACTTACTACCTTAACTTAACTTACTACCCTTAACTTCAACTTAACTTACTACCTTAACTCTGACTTACTACCTTTAACTTAACTTAACTTACTACCTTAACTTAACTTACTAACTTAACTTAACTTACTAACTTAACTTACTAACTTAACTTACTAACTTAACTTACTAACTTAACTTAACTTAACTAACTTCATTAACTTAACTTAACTTAACTTACTAACTTAACTTAACTTACTAACTTAATTTAACTTACTACCTTAACTTAACTTACTAACTTAACTAAACTTAACTTACTATCTTAACTTACTAACTTAACTTAACTTAACTTAACTTACTAACTTAACTTAATTTAACTTAACTAACTTCATTAACTTAACTTAACTTACTAACTTAACTTACTAACTTAATTTAACTTACTACCTTAACTTAACTTACTAACTTAACTTAACTTAACTTACTACCTTAACTTAACTTACTGACTTAACTTAACTTACTAACTTAATTTAACTTACTACCTTAACTTAACTTACTAACTTAACTTAACTTACTAACTTAACTTAACTTAACTTACTACCTTAACTTAACTTACTACCTTAACTTAACTTACTACCTTAACTTAACTTACTACCTTAACTTAACTTAACTTACTACCTTAACTTAACTTACTACCTTAACTTAACTTACTAACTTAACTTAACTTACTAACTTAACTTACTAACTTAACTTACTAACTTAACTTAACTTAACTAACTTCATTAACTTAACTTAACTTAACTTACTAACTTTAACTTCTAACTTACTAACTTAATTTAACTTACTACCTTAACTTAACTTACTAACTTAACTAAACTTAACTTACTATCTTAACTTACTAACTTAACTTAACTTAACTTAACTTAACTAACTTCATTAACTTAACTTAACTTACTAACTTAACTTACTAACTTAATTTAACTTACTACCTTAACTTAACTTACTAACTTAACTTAACTTAACTTAACTTACTACCTTAACTTAACTTAACTTACTGACTTAACTTAACTTACTAACTTAATTTAACTTACTACCTTAACTTAACTTACTAACTTAACTTAACTTAACTTACTAACTTAACTTAACTTAACTTACTACCTTAACTTAACTTACTACCTTAACTTAACTTACTACCTTAACTTAACTTAACTTACTAACTTAACTTAACTTAACTTACTACCTTAACTTAACTTACTACCTTAACTTAACTTACTACCTTAACTTAACTTACTACCTTAACTTAACTTACTAACTTAACTTAACTTACTAACTTAACTTACTAACTTAACTTACTAACTTAACTTAACTTAACTTAACTTAACTTAACTTAACTTAACTTAACTTAACTAACTTCATTAACTTAACTTAACTTACTAACTTAACTTACTAACTTAATTTAACTTACTACCTTAACTTAACTTACTAACTTAACTAAACTTAACTTACTATCTTAACTTACTAACTTAACTTAACTTAACTTAACTTACTAACTTAACTTACTAACTTAACTTACTAACTTAACTTACTAACCTAACTTAACATTGTAGTTGTTGTTTGGCGATGTGCAAAATCTAACAAAAAACTATTACAAATTTACTCAAAAAGAGAAATGTCTGGTTTCATCTTCTAAACAAGGTTATAAAGTCAGATTTCTGCAGTTTTGTGAGTAATTTTGGGATAATTTCAAGTTTTGTGCAATTCTTGAACCTCAACCAAGATATTTACTGACACAGTTTTGCACTTTCCCAATACATTAATGAAATATTTTCTGAATATCGTTATCAAGAGGATGCAAAAAAATATGTAATTATTTATAAAGTGCGTATGACAGTTTTTATGATTTTCTAATTTTGTCTTTATTCAGTGTATTAATACCTGTTGTAAATATGAATTATAGTTTTACACCAATCAAGTAAAATGAAAAAAATCTGAAAAAAGTTACAAAAAAGAAACCCCAAAAATACACAAAATAAACGTTTTTGACCTTTTAAACATTGATTCAACAAAATAAAAGTGCTCACATGTATTTTTATTTGTCAAATTAAAACATCTGTGACATTAGATGAGTTTTAGCCCAGTGTACAGGACGGTTTCTTGGTAAATTCATAGTGTGACGTCATCATTTACAACCAGGAAGTAAAATTGAAAACCTCAAAAAAATTGCTAAACCGGGATAAATTTGTAAAGTACTTTGAAATATATTTATCTTGACTGCATTTTAGTGAAATGAGAAGACTGGAATATGAACCACTGAACTGATATAAGATTTACATGCATTTGTGAATATATTTGTAGAAGTTTAAACTATTAAGGTTTGCAGATACAGATACAAAATAAGACCTGATTATTGTTTAGCTCTCTGTATTATATTCTTGTGCTATTCTGCTCTTCACTTCCCCCAGGCATTTTCACATTTTCACGTGCTGCTGTAGATGTGTTACACTAACGGCACTGCATTGTAGATTCTTACTGACTGAAAGATAAGAAAATTGAGGAAATGTGTCTGTAAGTGTCTTGATTGAGGTTCAAGCTGAGCAAAAAACGCAAAATCGCAACCAAAAGCAATAAAAATGACTAAAAACCGACAAAAATGCAACTAAAAATGACAAAGATGCGTTTAAATATGACAGACACAACCGAATGTGACAAAAAATGTGTTAAAAATGTGAATTTGAACAGAATCCTTTTATTAAACCCTAAATCGCAAATCTAATCTTAATCGCACTGGTCAGAAAAATCACAATTACCGTATTTTCCGCACTATAAGGCGCACCTAAAAGCTTTCAATTTTCTCAAAAAACTGACAGTGCGCCTTATAATCCGGTGCGCTTTATATATGGATCAATACTGAGCCGCAACTACGCAACCACAGCCACTACTGTAGCTTCTATTCTATGCACCTTATAATGCGGTGCGCCTTATATATGAACAAAGTTTTCAAATAGGCCATTCATTGAAGGTGCGCCTTATAATCCGGTGCGCCTTATAGTGCGGAAAATACGGTAAATGTTTTTCGTATATCGTGCAGATCTATTAAAGATTATTATTAAAGAGAACAGAATAGACAATAGAAAAATATAAAGTGAATCGTGATAAAATCAAAATCAGGATCTGGCCCCAAAAAAATCGCTATAATAATTTTTTGCCATATTGCCCTACCCTACTTTAAACTTATCTAGTGTTAGAGATATTTTGTGCGACCCCAAACTGTGTTAAAAGAGGTTGTGATGACCAAAATTAGAATATCAAGTATAACACCAAAACAACAACTGCAATATTGTAATTTGTTTGAAACAGCTACCACTTCTACATCAGTTTTAATTTCTTTTTATTACATTAATTCAATCTTACTTCACAATTTAATTTTGTTCAGTCTCGGTTAAATCCTGGTCTTGTCTTGGTTTAATCCTTGACACGAGATTATTTAATTTAACTTTTATTCTTCAGGTGTATAACGTTTAGATTATGCCATTTCTTATGTTCATTCTCTGCAGCTCCTTCATCATTTACAGCTCGTTCGTTGAAGTTTTCTGTGCTCTTTTCAAAGGTTGATTGCGAACTACATCACGTTTGCGGTGGGAGAAGTCCTGCTGCTGGTCCTGACCATCTGCTCACTGGCGGCCATCTTTCCCAGGGTCAGTAAATGCTACACGAGATTATTACAGAAATGACAAAGAGCCAGAAAGATCAAACGCTCCTCTTGACTAAAATAAAAACATGCAAATTGTAAATGAATGACTTTGTAGTTGGTGAAGTGGATTCAAGTTCGAGTGCTCTTAAAATCATATCGGGTAATTAGCAACGTAAACAACACTTGTCCACTGTAGACAACTTAATTAGAAAGTATAATTTTGAACAAACCGAAGGAAGATTTTTTTTTTTTTGTTTTGCCTTTTTTGCAGTCAGTGATTTGTCAGAAACTACATGCACGTTTAGTAGAAGAGGTTTGGTAGTTGGAATGTGCGATATTGACCATTTTGCATCATCTCAATAACAATATTCAGACAATATTTTGACAATTGATCAAGGACGTACAAAAAATGTGTCTTTGAAAACGGGTGCATTAGCTTTAGCAGCAAATATGCAACTATAAATACAAACTGTGAAGTTGTTATAGACATTGTAGTTCTAGTCGTAATGGGAATTGCAGAGTTACACTTTGTAAGTTACATTTATTCAGTTACAGGTGTGTGGGGTTTTTTGCTTTTTGCTCAGAAACATCGATTATTACGGTGAGCGAGGTCGCCTTTCCACAGATCTGACACACAGGGTCAGTTACATAGTGCACCTTTAAAGTGCCCATGACAGTTTGAACTACTCATTTAACTAAAATGCAGTTAAGATAAATATATTTCAATTTCTACTAAACTCTTTACACATTTTACCCCAGTTTAGCTATTCTTTTAGGTTTTTAATCGTACTTCCTGGTTGTAAAGTATGACATCACACTAGGGAATTACCATATCAACTACACTGTACACTGGCCAAAACTCATCTAATGTCACAGATTTTGTTAATTTGACAAATAAAAACACATGTGAACACCTTTATTTTGTTGAATCAAAGTTTAAAGGGTCAAAAAAGTAGTTTCTTTTGTGTAAATTATGTATGACCTTTGTCTCCTCAGTGTGATGTCATCAGTCTGTTTACTTCCTGTAATTTTCAACAGATTTTTCAACTTTTCTCCACAAATAGCGACCTGATTGGTGTAAAACTACAATTTATATTTACAACAGGTATTAATACACTGAATAAAGTCACAATTAGAAAATCCTAAAAACCTGTCATACGCACTTTAATAGTAGCAAGTCTTGTAGCTGTAGTAATTGCAACACAAAACACAACACAAAAACTATAAACTTATAAACTGTACATGATCATGTCAAGTAAATAGACAAGGGTAGTATAATTAAGCTTATTGTAAATTGTTCATATCGGGGGTTTAGTTGATTAATAAAGACACTTTATAAGTTAAGTTAAATGGGGTTGACCATTATAGATCTATTGTATTTTATTTTTATTTTATATATATCTTATTTTGTTTATAATACTTTACTGTCTCTACTGGTCGGTTGCACATGTAACAAAAAGAATTTCCCCTTGGGAATAAATAAAAGTAAGTCTGATTCTGATTTGTTGAGTAAATACTTAACAAATACATGCATTAATAGAATATTTTGTGCAGTATTTTTACTTAAATACACACATGTTCTTATAAAACATGCACAACAAATATCATACAATATTAAACAATAAACTTATATTTATTATATATAAAACTCATATTTTTACATATACAAATGTAAAAAAAAGAAGAAAAAAACAATACATAACATTAATAAAATGATAATTTAGACTTATACTAAGTTTTTTAATCCACAAGGGAAATTCCCTGGACACAACAGCTCAGACATTGCAATTTAATATTACCAAAATGCTACTAAAAGTGAGAAAAACGTGTCAAAAAGTGTCAAATAAAACACATGATTATTTATTAGTTTGTCAGCTCATAGTTCCGTCTTTTGTCGATTCACCTGGTCGTGTTTAAAATGTGAACAGAATCCCATTATTGCAAATATAAACTGCAAATCTAATCTTAATCTCAAATCTGATCAGAAAAATCGCAATTAGACATTTTCCCCAAACGGAGCCGCTCTAGTTTCATCCTCTTTTGGACCAGTCGACTCGGTCTGTCCTGAGCGTGTTTTGTTGAACAGCTCAGTGCATTTGTCACTTCCAGGCTGTTCATTATGTTTTTGGCACCTCGTCTGTGCTTTTGGCCACTTCCTGTTTGTGGAAACTCGGATATATTGATACGTCCAAAAGCAGCCGGGCCAGCATCGATCTCCCCACACAGAACCCAACATCGCCGACCGCTGACAGAGTGTGAAGATGCGCTGTCACTGCTGATAAAGCTGTGGGCGTTTGGAAGCCGAGTCAATAAAGTTTCAGATTACAAAATGTCCGACCATCACAGGCCGTTGTGTTTATTACCAGTGTCACGTCTGCTCTGTGTGCGAGTTAGACACAATAACATATGTAGAGTAATGATGGTCAGATCTGAAACTAAATTTAACTTTACATCAGACAAAATAACTAGATTTTAAGAAGGCTGTTTCGATGGCTGTTTTTTATCATTTTTACTTAAAGTGCTTGTTTGATTGACAGGTTGAATTAATCATTTGACTAAAATGCAGTTAAGATGAATATATTTCAATTTCTACTAAAATCTTTACACATTTTACGACAGTTTAGCTATTCTTTTAGGTTTTTAATTTTACTTCCTGGTTGTAAAGTATGACATCACGCTAGGAAATTACCATAGTAACCACTTTGTACACTGGGCCAAAACTCATCTAATGTCACAGATTTTGTTAATTTGACAAAGAAAAACACACGTGAACACCTTTATCTTGTTGAATCAATGTTTAAAGGGTCAAAAAAGTGGTTCATTTTGTGTAAATTATGCATAACCTTTGTCTCCCCAGTGTGATGTCATCAGTTTGTTTACTTCCTGTAATTTTCAACAGATTTTTCAACTTTTCTCCACAAATAGTGACTGGATTGGTGTAAAACTACAATTTATATTTACAAGAGGAATTAATACACTGAATAAAGTCACAATTAGAAAATCATAAAAACCTACGGAAACGTATTGCATTCATTTGAATAATAAAAGTTTCTGTTTTAACGAGAAAAGTTTCTGTTTTAATGACAATAGTTTCTGTTTTAACGAGAAAAGTTTCTGTTTTTATGAGAAAGATAAATCCTGTTTTAACGAGAAAAGTAATTTCTGTTTTAACAACTAAAATTAATCCTGTTTTACCGAGAAAAGTTTCTGTTTTTATGAGAAAAATAAATCCTGTTTTAACGAGAAAAGTAAGTGTTTTATGAGCAAAATACAGTGTTTCACCAGGGCTGTAAGTTTAGGCGCAAATGTACGATTTAGCCAGTTTGATACGCTTTTATTTTGATTTAGGCTCAGAATCAGAAAGAATCAGAATCAGAAAGCAGTTTATTGCCATTGTAAGTGAAATTCACAAACATAGGAATTTGCTTCGGCGTAGGTGGATAAAATAAAATATATATAAAAAGGCATGCATAAAAATAAAATTAGAATAAAATTAGAATAAAATAGGCTTAAGACATTGGGAGATTTTGGTGTCACTGAGCAGTCTTGACGGTATTTTCTTTTCTCGGTAAAACAGGATTAATTTTAGTCGTTAAAACAGAAATTACTTTTCTCATAAAAACAGTATTTATTTTTCTCATAAAAACAGAAACTTTTCTCGTTAAAACAGAAACGTTTCTCGTTAAAACAGAAACTTTTATTATTCAAATGAATGCAATACGTTGCCGTAAAAACCTGTCATACGCACTTTAAAATATTGTTAAATATCAACATCACTGTACATTGCAATGAATCTGTGTATTTTATAAGGAAAAGACTGGAAGGAAAGGGCAAGTTTTAAAACAAATTTACACAAAACTAAAGCAAATTTGATCAAACTTACAATATACAGCCTGGTGATTATTTTGTTTAGTCTTTAGTTTAGTCTCTATTTGAAGGGACAATGTACAGAGTCGGGCTGCAAGATTAATCGCAACGGAATAAATCGCAATTTGAATTAGCAAATCGCAAAGACTAGTTTTTGAAGCGCCATCATTTACTCCACAAACAACAACATATCCTGTCTAATTCTGCTTAAAATCTGTCAAACCTGTAGTTTAGATTTGTACATGGGATTCTTTTAATGGTCTGTCAACTTAGAGGCCTATTTCAGTGTTTTTAAAATGTGTTTTTAATATTCTGTTCAAACATAATCAAAAATCTAACCATAATAGCAACACAGAAAATTTGCTATTAGATTTTTTCCCCAAATTGTGCAGCTAGAATCAAACTTATCCTAGACCGGAAACCACGACAACATCACCATTGCCATATTCTGCAAAAATACAG
The DNA here is from genome assembly GCA_019453435.1 of Rhinogobius similis. Taxonomy (NCBI): domain Eukaryota; kingdom Metazoa; phylum Chordata; class Actinopteri; order Gobiiformes; family Gobiidae; genus Rhinogobius; species Rhinogobius similis. The sequence goes on from CM033626.1 coordinate 33,829,808, forward strand.
ATTACTAAACTTCGAAAATATACAAAGATTTGCTGCTATCCGAATGGCATACAGAATTTTAAATAACTCTGCACCTGCACCTCTTAAGCACTTTGTTCAGTTCACATCAGAAGTGACCTCCAGAGCCACTCGGGCCTCCACCAGGGGCCAGTGTACCAGACCAAAACGTAAAACTACATTTGCACAAACAGCCTTCTCTTATAACGCAATAAAAGAACGGAACAATCTTCCCACTGGTGGTTGTGGAGCTCAGACTTGTCACTGACAGATATTTGCTTCTCCTCAAATAAGCCCAATGTAGCACTTTCTTGCTTCTAGTTCAAGACGTAAACTCCACACACAGTGGAAGTATGTATGTGTATAGTATGTAAATATATATTTGTATATGTAACTGAGATAAGTGGCTTATGGACTGATTTAATAGTGAAAGGTAATTAGGTAGGTCATGTATATTCTATAAGACAAATGTTGTAAATACTTTTTTCTTGTTCATGTGTGATGCTGTGTGTGATGCGCTTGAGTCAGAGTGGAATTTGTGAATTGATCTTACTAATCTTTTGTACTATTTATTGTATTGTACTATTTATTCTTGTAAATCAGGGACTGCAGATGGAAACTAGCTATTTAGCTCTAATCTGGTGCGGAACATCTCTGTTTTTTATGAGCTTAATGTCTCTGTACATTGTCCCTTCAAATAAAGACTAAACTAAACTAAGCTCTAGTACAGAAACATTAAAGTCTACATGACAAGTTTTCATGTTTGTCTAATTATGGCTTAGTTTGGTGGGAGGGCACCTGTGGTAAATAGTTATCGTAGTTTTACATCAGTCAAGATGCGGTTTGTGAGGAAATTTAGAAGAATAAAAGTTTAAAATGACAGGAAGTGGTGCTGAGTTCTAAAATGGAGTCCCTCTGTGATGTCATCAAAAAGCGACGCACAATTAAAAATAAAGAGGCAGTTAACGCTCAACTGACACATCTTTCTGACAGTTTAAACAGTGATTCAACAAAATAAAGGTGTTATTAAGTATTGTTTATGGTCAATTCCTAAATTGTGTGCAATGTATGTGGATTTTGGCAATTGTTTACTGTCTGGTTGCTAGGTAACAGTTGTGGAATTACTTTTAACTATGTCATATTTACTGCCCATGTCCAACCAGGAAGTGACATTATAAACTTTACAAAAACTGTCAAAATGGGGACAAACAGGCAAAATGCTTAGTAAAATCTTAAATATAATCATGTTCATTACGTTTTAGTGAAATGTGTCGTCTGACGTGACATTTAGACTTTAAGCTCACAAAAACAGAAATGTTCCTCTCTGATTTAGAGCCAAAAAAAAACTATTATGAATCTGCAGTCACTGATTTACAGGAATAAATTAGACTGAAATTACACCCAGTCAACAATAAGAATGTCATAGTGACCCAAACACATCACACATGTACAGCACCACGGCTCAAACAGCAAACAAAGCACTGCTTCTAGCACAGTTTCATAGTAAATGGCTCTGCTGTTAATTATTTTTTATTATACATTTTTTCTCCGTCAGAGTAAATAAACTTTGCCACATTTCAAAAAGTTGAGGCATTAATCCACTCAGATAAATGGATATTAAATCACAAGTTTAAAGGGTATTCACCTTATTCCAGAAGTTGCTGTACGCGCCGCCGTCTTGTTTCTGTTGTAGTTCACATGGAGCAGACGAGCTCAACAGAAAATAAGTTCTACATGGACTAAAAAGACGTTTTCAGACTGACCTTGTTGTTGCTCGTGTTCATTAAACATTTTACACAAATCAATCTACTTTATGTAACATTTTAGTGGCGAGACTTTTCCCTCGTTCGTCATTAGCTTTAGCGGAGTTCTCGTCAAACGGAAGTGCGTTTACAACAAAAGTGCAAAAAACAGCAAAAGTGGGCGGGGCAGAATAAGGTCAATATGACTCATGATATTCTAATTACGACTTTTCATGGTAGAGCAGCTCAGGTAAATGTTTATCATAGTTAAACATTTGAGATGGTGCTGTTTGTGAAGGAATTTTGACATTACAGGAAGTAGTGCTGAGTTCTAAAGTGATGTCATCAAAAAGCGACGTACCGTTGAAAATACAGAGACAATTCACAGTCAACTGACACATCTTTCTGACAGTTTAAACGGACATTCAACAAAATAAAGGTGTTATCGGGCATTATTATTTGTCAAATCATAATTATTGTGTAACTTACTTAGATTTTAGCCCGTGTTTTCAAAATGGTTGCTAGGTAACAGTTGTAGAATCAACTCTACATAAGCCGTATTTGCTGCTCATGTCCAACCAGGAAGTAACATTATAAACGTTATGAAGACAAATATGCAAAATGTTTAGTAAAATCTTAAATATAATCATGTTTTACTTACTTTTGATTGAAATGTAACCTGTCATATAGACTTTAAAGTGCGCATGACGGGTTTTTATGATTTTCTCATTTTGACTTTATTCAGTGTATTAATACCTCTTGTAAATATAAATTGTAGTTTTACACCAATCAAGTCACTATTTGTGGAGAAAAGTTGAAAAATCTGTTGACAATTACAGGAAGTAAACAAACTGATGACATCACACTGGGGAGACAAAGGTTATGCATAATTTACACCAAATGAGCTACTTTTTTGACCCTTTAAACACTGATTCAACAAAATAAAGGTGTCACATGTGTTTCTCTTTGTCAAATGAACAAAATCTGTGACATTAGATGAGTTTTGGCCACTGTACAGTCTTGTTGCTATGGTAATTTCCTAGTGTGATGTCAGACTTTACAACCAGGAAGTAAAATTTAAAACCTAAAAAATAGCTAAAGTGGGGTTAAATTTGTAAAGATTTTAGTAGAAATTTGAACATATGTATCTTTACTGCATTTTAGTTAAATGTGTATTTCAACCTGTCATAGGCCCTTTAATCAGGCAGGTTTATGGAGCACATCCTGAGAAATTAAACGATACGGTTCAACTTTTGTGAATCTTAAGCGTCGATAGTTCTTTCCAAAACAGTGATTGGATTAAAGTATCATTTAATTAATTAGAATATGTCGACTGAAAGTGCATTTGTCTGCAGGTTTTCCCAAAGAAGCTGGTGAAGTTCTCCACGTGGATCGACCACACGCGCTGGGCCAGAAACACCTGGGCCATGGCGGCCATCTTTATCCTCACTTTGGCCGACATCGTGGACATGGTGAGCTCCTCTGAGGCAAAACAGATCATGATTTAGATTTTATCACGATTCGAGTTCACTTTGTATTTTTCTATTGCCTTTAATAGAGCTGTACGATTTAGGAAAAATATCTAATTGTGATTTTTCTGACCAGTTTGATTAAGATTAGGTTTGTGATTTATGTTTTAATAACAGGAATCAGTTTAAATTAACGTTTTAAACACAATTTTTGACGCTTTTAGTCGCATTTTTGTCACGTTCTGTTGTGTTTGTCATATTTAAATGCACTTTTAGGAGCGTTTTTGTTGTTTTTTGTCACGTTTTTGTCGCTTTTAGTCAGGTTTTGGTGCATTGTGTCGCGTTTGTTGTTTGTAGGAGCGTTTTTGTCACTTTTGAACGCATTTTTATCGCTCTAGCCCTGGTCTATAAGAGGTAAATAAAGTCATCTGCTCAGAGGCTTCAGAGGCTAAACAACAGGAGAAAAAGTGTGTTTGAACAGACAGCTGCATTAAAGACACAAACAGTGAGACACGACACGACGATTTCACAAAAATAGCAGATTGTCACAGGGACGAGGTCACGATTCCATTTTTATCCCCGTATCACCCAAACCTATTTGGGATTATTTGAATTTGTGCTGTACTCAGTGATTTTAGCCATGTAATTACAATCATACGGCTGAAATTATAGTTACATTTAAAAATCTACACAAAAAAAAATAGTACAATTACACAAAACATCCTTGAGTATCTGTAATTCTTTACTTTCCAGTTTTGATTTTGGAGAACGAAGCCTGAAAAGTGTGGTAAATGAATATAAGAATATGAAGAAAATAATACTGTTTTTATATTTTTAGGCAGAATATTAAGTACACCTGTAAAAGTCTGTAAACAAAAACATTCTAAATTGGGAACGGAGGCAAAAGTGAAGTGCAACATAATGCGATTTCTCTGGAAAAACTGGGATTAACCTCAGAATATCACAAAATATGAAAAATGTTGATGATTTTGGAAAATGAAATGCACTCAGACACATGTGAGTGACATCAGAGCTGCTTTAAACACATTTATTATTGTATTTTACATCATGTTTAAGGAAATTATGATAAACACTTTGCATTTTTGATGAAGGAACAATCCAGATTTATGGGTTTTACAGGAAAATACTCACAATGATTTTTAATTTTGTCTACGGCTATATTAGATACTATTCCATAAATTTGATTATTTTGAAGCTAAAATACAATTTTAAGGCTACAATATTGTATTTTGTCCATTGTTTGTGACCTTTCTACCCTGGAAATTCAAATGTTTTGCTTTTTTTTCCAACACAACCACTTAAAACCAGTAGAATTTGGCTCTAATGTGAGAAAGTCATTGGAAAATTTACAGTCAACTTCATTTTTCCTCCATTCACGAATTTTGCTGCCCTCACATTTTAAAGCGTCTATGTTCACGCTGTCGTCCTCTCTCGCTCTCTCTCCAGTTGAGCTGTTTGCCCCGTGGGTCCGCCCCCTCGTCCCCCACGGCCCCGCCCCCGTCCTCCACGTGCCCCGAGAACCCAAAGTACTACAGCTACATCGCCGTCCTGGCGCTCATGGCCACGACGATGCTGGTCCAGGTCAGTCACATGGTCAAACTCACGCTCATGCTCCTCATCACCGCGGCAACCGGCATCGTCAACATCTACAGCTGGAGGGACATCTTCGACCGCTACGACCGCGAGCGCTTCCAGGAGTACAGGTACCAATGAGGTTCAAATAATGTCAACTATATTTAAAGTTTTGTTAGAAATAATTATACATTTCATCAATTTTAGCATTTTTTGTTTTGTTTTGTAACATCACTTCCTGGTTGTAAATGATGACATCACACTAGGAAATTACTAAATTGCTCAAACTTGCCAGAGATTTTTTTGTCCGACAAATCAAAATATATGTGAACACCTTTATTTTGTTGAATTAATGTTTTAAGGGTAAGATAAGTTGTTTATTTTGGGTAAATTATGCAAAATCTTTGGATAGAATGAGTCTCCCTGGTGTGATGTCATCAGTTTTTTACTTCCTGTAATATTTTAAACAGATTTTTCAGCTTTTCTCCTAAAACCATGACTTGATTGGTGTAAAACACATTTTTTTATGTACAATACGTATTAATACACCAAATAAAATCAAAATTAGAAAATCGTTAAAACCTGTCATACGCACTTTAAGGATGTATCACATTTACGCCTAGTGTACACTGAGTCCAGTCCGGTCGCGGTCCGGGACCCGCGCGGGTCTCTTGCAGACGCCTGTCACACCAGCTCCGGTTAACTGCGGTACGTTTTTGACGAAAGCCACGTAGATTCACGTGGTTTTTGGCGAGCACTCGTCAAATGACATGAAAGCCGCACCAGACCGCTGCGGCGTCCGGCAAAATAGACTTCTTGCGGATTCTTTCCGGAGACCAGCGCGGCTGCGGACCCGCGGCCGCAGAGCTCAGGTCGGTGTGACAGGGCGCATTGATTTTAAGCACTTTCTAAGTCTTGCGGGACCCGCACGGGACCCGCACGGGACCCGCGCGGGTCCCGAACCGGAGCCGGACCGGAGTCGGTGTGCATCAGGCGTTAGAGTTCACACTTTTAGTATTAGTCACTGTTGTCGATGATTTGGGGTTTCACACAATCTCCCCAACACTGGATCTGTTTCACTATTGATAAAATTACAACTTCTATATTAGATTTTTGTTAAAAAATAAAATAGAAAAGGCTTTACCAACATTCTTCTGCAAAATTGCCAATCCAGGTCTGAACCAGATTTAAACTACAGCTCGTTAAAGTCTATAAAACAAGATTAGACGACACATTTGACTAAAACGTAGTGATTACATTTAAGATTTTACTAAACATTTTGTCTATTTATCCCCAGTTTAATAGTTTTTGTAATATTTATAATGTTATTTCCTGGTTGAACATGAGCAGCAAATATGACATAGAGGTAATTCAACAACTGTTACCTAGCAACCATTTGGAAAACAAGGGCCAGAAAACACATAAATTACACAATAGTTATGATTTGATAAATAATTATACCTTTATACAACTTTATTTTGCTGAGTGACAGTTTAAAATGTCAAAATATTATGTCAGTTGTGTGTAAAGTGTGTTTGTATTTTCAATGGTGCGTCGCATTTTGATGACATCACAGAGGGATTCCATTTTTTAACTCAGCACTACTTCCTGTAATTTTAAACTTTTATTTAAAAAAAAAAAAAAAAAAAAAAAGGGGTGCACGGTGGCAGAGCGGCTAGAGCTTCTGCCTCTCAATAAGGAGATCGTGGGTTCGAATCCCGCACCACCCCAACATCGTGGTTTCGAATTCTGAACCACCCTAACATCACACGATCTCTCTGGGTGGAGTCTGCATGTCCTCCCCGTGTTACCGTGGGTTCTCTCCGGGTTCTCCGGCTTCCTCCCACCGTCCAAAGACATGACTGTGTAGGTTAATTGACAACTCTAAATTGTCCCTAGTGAATGAATGTGAGAGTGAATGGTTGTCTGTCCTTGTCCGTGTCTCTATGTCAGCCCTGCGACAAGTTGGCCACTGTCCAGGGTGTACCCCGCCTAAGGCCCAAAGTCACTGGGATAGGCTCCAGTCACCCGCGACCCCTAACGGGAATAAGCGGTAGAAAATGAATGAATGAATGAATGAATATTTAAAAAAGAAATCTTCACAAACAGCAACTTCACAAATGTAAAACTATAATTAATATTTACCACAGGTGCCCTCCCACCAAACTAAGTCATAAATAGAAATATAGACTTTAACTTTTATTTATAATTGGGGGGGACTGTCCCAGAATCATACCAGGTCCAAACCAGGTCTAAAGTAGATTTAAAGAAGGTCAAAATCATGACCCAAAACCAGGTCTAAACTAGTATTACCACATAATTAAACCTGTAAACAAAGGAAAATCTATTTTTTTGTATTTTTAAGATTGGTCTGGGCCGGATCAGAGGGTTTGGAGGGCCGGATTTGGCCCCTGGGCCTTAAGTTGAATGGCCCTTCTGTAGACTTTCTGATTATATTTATTAATATGACACAAACAGACGGATAAAAAGCAATTTATTTTAAGGTCTATGGTTTTGGAGTATATTGGTCGATTTATTTGTAATGACTTGGTTTTGCTCATACATTTTTGCAATCATCTTTATTTAAATACTTAGATTTGTCAAAAATCAGACTAATTTATTCTAAAGCTAGTATCAAAACTATATAAGTACTCGTTTGATTAAGTATCGACATTTAAAAAAAGATCACAGACTGGACCGTATTTGGCCTTTCCTGATTAAAGATCTTGAACTTTATCAGAACTTGAACGGTAAGACATGGAAACAGAATATTATTTTGTGTCAAAAGTTAGTTCCGAAAAAAGAACAATTGTACAACACTGCTTACAATTAATATTTTCACGATTATCGATTAACTCAAGATCCATATTCGTAAGACAGAGGTTGGCTGAATAGACAAAAAATATTGTAAATTGAAATGTTATTAAAATCTGATTAATTTCTACTCAAATTTCACACAAAATATAAAATAATAAAAAAAAAAAGTATTTCCAAAGAATATTCCTGTTCTATGCAAAGAGGACTTTTTTACCATTCAAACGATATAATGTAATGCTTAATTTTGAATTTAAATTGCTGTGGTAATAGTCCTAATTGTCCATCATTATGAAACCCATGGATAACTTTCACAATGAGAAAATAATATTATTCATTAGATTCAAGAAACACAATGTTCAAATAAATATTTATGGACTCACAGTGGAGAGTGAGATTAAAGATTAACTACTTTATAAATTTAAAACCTGGACATTTGAACTTTATTCATTCAGTGTTTTAGTTAAATTTCAACTTTTCCTTGTTGTTTTGTTGCAGCCCGTATTTGGTTCCCTCAAAGTTCACCATGACCATCATGATCTTCATTATGATGGTCAGCTTCTACTATTTCTCCAGACACGTGAGTTCTGCTTCACTGTTTTATTATTATACAGTGCTCCGTTTACTTCAATTAACCTTTTCTGGTGAGGGGTTGGCCACCTGCTTGTTATTTCTTTGCCAGGAACGTCCCACAGTACAATATTAAAGGGGCTGTACCTGATTTTTACTGTTTTGAAACGTGTAAAACAGAACTAGTCCATGTTAAAGTCTTTACGCTCACTTTCATCCTAAATATTCAATGCACTTTTCACAAGTCTCTGAGCAAGTTTTACCATCTCGGGTAAAGCTAACAAACAAACAAATTAGCATGCTAACGGTGCACTTCCTGCTTCCCGTAGAATAAAACGTTCTATCCACCTTATTCTGCCCCGCCCACTTTTGTCGTTTTTTGCACTTTTGTTGTAAACGCACTTCCATTTGACGAGAACTCTGTTAAAGCTAATGACGAACGAGGGAAAAGTCTGGCCGCTAAAATGTTACATAAAGTAGATTGATTTGTGTAAAATGTTTAATGAACACGAGCAACAACAAGTCAACAACGCAACGATTTCCTGGTCAGTCTGAAAACGTCTTTTTAGTCCATGTAGAACTTATTTTCTGTTGAGCTCGTCTGCTCCATGTGAACTACAACGGAAACAAGACGGCGGTGCGTACGGCAACTTCAGGAATAAGGTGAATAAATAGCGGCAGAGGAAGTGCTGTGGTTTCATTTTCACCCAAATAGATGCTTTTACCTTATATCTGTGCTGGGGAAACACAGATTTTACTTTATTACATGCAAAAAGTTAGGAACATGGACTAGTTCTGTTTTTCATGTTTCAAAACAGTAAAAATCAGGTACAGCTCCTTTAAACATGTTTTAAATTAACTGAAAAATACACAGATTTTGACCCTGAACTAAAGTGTATTTGATGAACTGACGGCGTCCTTGTTGTCGCTGCAGGTGGAGAAACTGGCGCGGACGCTGTTCTTGTGGAAGATCGAGGTTCACGAGCAAAAGGAGAAGGTTTACGAGATGAGACGCTGGAACGAGGCTCTGGTCACCAACATGTTACCGGAGCACGTGGCCCGGCACTTCCTCGGCTCCAAGAAAAGAGACGAGGTACGGCCGCCATCCATTCTGCGTGTGGAAAGGTCACATTTTAGACTTTATTCGGACACGTTTTATTGCCATTTTGTTTCGTTTGCTTGCTTTTCCCCCGCAGGAGCTTTACAGTCAGTCGTACGACGAGATCGGAGTCATGTTCGCGTCGATCCCGAACTTCTCGGACTTTTACACAGAGGAAAGCATCAACAACGGAGGCATCGAGTGTCTGCGCTTCCTCAACGAAATCATCTCCGACTTTGACAGTGTAGGACATTTTTCACACCATTTGAACTTTTATTTACTTAACCTTTATTTATTTGAACATCGGTTGAGAATTTAAGGCGAGACTCTACAGGCGAATTGGAAAAAATCTTAAATGTAAAGATATCAATTTGAAACTTCTCCTGTAATTTAGTCAAATAAATGTAAGAAAAAAAATGCATTACCAGTTTGTCATCATGTAATGTTTTCGTATAGAAATAAGGCATTGTATGTGTAAAAACTATTTGGGACATTTAAATCTGAAAAATGGACAGAATCAGGTTTAAATTTCTTAGTTAATTTTGTAACATATTAGTTACAAAAAAACTTTACAGAAGGGATTTTGGATTTATTATTTCGTTTTTGAGTTAACTAGATTGGACTGAAAATTGTCCTAAAAATTCAAAATGTGCCTCTTTTTTTGACTTAAAACTTCAATAAATCAGTTTTAGAATTAGATATCAAAAAAACCTTCGGTACGTTTCCTCAAAATCTTGTACAGTTTGGTATAGGATCTACTTTAAGGCTGATCTTTATGTCTTGAGGGAGAAAAATGCATTTTAAGAAAACGACCTTTGAAGTTACAATGTCCCAGAGAAATCTATGGATGAAGTGGATTCAATGGAAGAATAAAACATCTTTAGGAGCAGATTGGACAAGTTTGTTGTTTCCACATGAAAGCCGATATGATATGAGAGCAAACTGACCAAAAAACAAAAAAATTAAAACAATTGGTTTTGCCCGTAGTGTCTCGCCTTAATTTTTCAGACTTAAAACTTGAATAAATCAGGCTTAAAATTAGAGACCAACAAATCCTTATTTACATTAAGAACAATTTGGAAAGTTTGTTGTGTGTAGGAGCTACTTTAAGGCTGATCTTTTTGTATCTGGAGTAATGCATTTCATGAAAACGGTCTATGAAGTTACAATGTCCCAGAGAAATTTATGGATGAAGTGGATTAAATGGAAGAATAGAACATCTTAATTTGTCAGTTTCCACATGAAAGGAATGTGTTGAGAGAAATTGAGAGAAAAAAATTAGTTTAAGCTGTAGTGTCTCGCCTTAAAAGAAGCACTGAGTTAATACGACATCCTTAAAATAGCTACAAACAAACGAAAATACTTGAAATCCATGACGCTCAAAAAGAGTCGGAGGAAGTTGACTTATTGTTATGATTCTCTGTGCGTTTCAGCTTTTGGATGAGCCTCAGTTTCGTTGCATCACCAAAATCAAGACGATCGGCAGCACGTACATGGCGGCGTCCGGAGTCACGCCCGACGTCTCCAACGGATACTCCTGCGTCAAGGTCCGCGCTAAAGCCCTCCCCCTGTCCTCAAACATATGTAAATGCGGTTGGTTTGTTTTATTGTTGTGCGTTGTTTTGTTTCGATCAGAAGGAGGACCTGTCGGACCGCGAGCGCTGGCAGCATTTGGCCGACCTCGCAGACTTCGCTTTGGCCATGAAAGTCACGCTCATGAACATCAACTATCAGTCCTTCAACAACTTCATGCTACGAATAGGTACCGACGAAAGCTCCACAAGTCCCAATATCAACTTAAAGGCCCTGTACCTGATTTTTATTGTTTTGAAACGCGACAAACATAACTAGTTTGTGTTCAAGTCTTTACATCAGTCACATGTATCGCTCACTTTCCTAATGCAGTCCCAGCATCCTAAATATTCACCTCCATGAGTTTAAAAGCACTTTTGTTGAGTCTCTGAGCCCATGGACAGTCCCAGGCAAAGCTAACAAACATTAGCATGCTAACGGTGCACTTCCTGCTTCTTGTACGATAAAAAGCTCTAGAAATAGATGCAGAGAAAACATTGTGGTCTCATTTTCACCTGAATAGATTATTTTACAATATATCTGTGATGGACAAAACTAATTTTACTTTATTACCGACTTAAAGGCCCTGTACCTGATTTTTATTGTTTTGAAACGCGACAAACAGAACTAGTTTGTGTTCAAGTCTTTACATCTGTCACATGGATCGCTCACATTCCTAATTCCTAAAATATTCACCTCCATGAGTTTAGAAACACTTTTGTCGAGTTTCTGAGTTTCCCAGAGTGTCATGGACCGTCCCGGGCAAAGCTAACAAACATTAGCATGCTAACGGTGCACTTCCTGCTTCTTAGGATAGGATGTAGGATAAAAAGCTCTAGAAATAGATGCAGAGAAAACATTGTGGTCTCATTTTCACCTGAATAGATTATTTTACAATATATCTGTGATGAACAAAACTAATTTTACTTTATTACCGACTTAAAGGCCCTGTACCTGATTTTTATTGTTTTGAAACGTGACAAACAGTCTTTACATCAGTCACATGTATCGCTCACATTCCTAATTCCTAACATATTCACCTCCATGAGTTTAGAAACACTTTTGTCGAGTTTCTGAGTTTCCCAGAGTGTCACGGACCAAAGCTAACAAACATTAGCATGCTAACGGTGCACTTCCTGCTTCTTGTACGATAAAAGGTTCTAGAAATAGATGCAGAGAAAACATTGTGGTCTCATTTTCACCTGAATAGATTCTTTTACAATATATCTCTGATGGACAAAACTAATTTTACTTTATTAGAATCAGAATCAGTTTATTGCCATTGTCAGTGATCAAAATTCACAAACATAAGAACTTGCTTCGGCGTAAGGTGCAACGTAAAACAATTAATAAAATATATAAACGAAGCATGCATAAAATTAAGAATGAGATAAAATAAAATAGACTAAAATAGACTAAGACTATATACAGAAATGTTTACAGAAATATTACATGCAAAGAATCAGAAACATGGACTAGTTCAGTTTGTCCAGTTTCACAACAGTAAAAATGAGACACAGCCCCTTTAAATCAAGCTCAAAATTGTTTAGACATTTATTTCGGACAGGAGGACTCTTCAGCGTCATCCTTTTGTCATTTGAGATGTAAACGATGCCCCACAAACGCCGACACATTCCGCCAGAACTAAAAGATAACACAAAACTAGGCCTGTCACGATAATAAAGTTTGAAGTGCGATGTATTGTTAGAGAAAATATCACAATAAACGCAGAGACAGTGAGCCTAAAGCTGGATAATCCCAGTTAGTCATTCTAGATGTGAAAAATTGTTAAAAGCATGAGCTGCAATTAAAGTTTCTATGATTCTCATGATATTCTAATTATGACTTAGTTTGGTGGGAGGGCATCTGTGGTAAATATTTGTCATAGTTTTACATCCGTGAAGTTGCAGTTTGTGGAAAAAAATTGAAAAATAAAAGTTTCAAATTACAGCAAGTAGAGTAGAGCTGAGTTCTGTAACGGAATCCCTCTGTGATGTCATCAAAAATTGACGTTTCGATTTACAGACAACTGATACTATTTTTCTGACAGTTTAAACGGCCATTCAACAAAATAAAGTTGATATTAGGGATTATTATTTGTCAAATCATGACTATTGTGTAATTTATGTGGATTTTGGCCCTTGTTTACAGTCCGGTTGCTACGGTAACATCTGTGGAATTACCTCTAACTGTGTCATATTTGCTGCTCATGTTCAACCAGGAAGTAACATTTTAAATATTATGAAAACTGTCAAACTGGAGGGAAACAGGCAAAATGTTTAGTAAAATCTTAAATATCATCATGTTTGCTGCGTTTTAGTGAAATGTGTAGTTTTACCTGTCATATACACTTTTTCAGTAAGTTGGTGCCGATTATGAGTCGTAAAATGTACTTATTTTACTCTCTGGAATCTAAATCTTATCAAAAGCAAAGAAAACTACACGATAAATACTGAGCCCCTAAAATATTGCTCTTTCTTTCACATTTTGAACGTCGATATAGTATTTATTGTGACAGGCCTACACAAAACTCCAATCAACTCTCTTGAAAACAGGTCTTATACTCATGATCAAGGAAAACTCCATCCAAAATTAATAAAGTTTACATTACAATTTTCACACTTAATTGACAGATCACACATTTTTCACGCAGCCTTGATGTGGAGAGACAACAGTAATTAATGCTTGACATCATCTTCTTCAAGAAAATTAAACATTAGCATATTTTTGCTCACTTTACATTAATTAATCCAACAGAAGTGCACAGGTAAATTAAATAAATAAATAAAATAAATACATCAAACTTGTATAGCGCTTTTTTGGACACTCAAAGACGCTTTACATAAACAGACAAAACAACATAAATTACATAACATAAAGGTAAAAAGTCCCCTTAGCAGCAACTACACAAAGGTTCCCCCTCTTTACATGTGTTTTCAGCTAATTAGATATGAAATAAATCAACAGGAATTTACCAAAAAGTATGTATTTATTAATGCTTATGGCTTCTTAGTATTTTATTTATTGTGTTTTTAAACTGAATTTCAGTGGTGGCAAGTAACAAGTACTGTACTTTTATTAAGTGTAAAAGTGTAATATTTTACTGTAGATACTTTTTACTTTTACAGAGCATGTATCTGTACTTTCTACTCCGCTACATTTTTGAACTGGACTGAAAAGTATATTTTCTTAAGGTTTTAGAGCTGCTGAAAAGACTGAGGGGTTTACTTTTTAGCACATTTATGACACTTTGCTTTTTTCTTGTTCCTTTGAGCAAAACAAAAAGCCTCTAAAGACAAAAATAACTTGGAAAATTCCCTTTAACGACCAAAACTCAACAGAATAAATCAATCAAGATTACAATTTGATGATTTAATAGTTCTCCAAACCAAAAATAATTACTTTTTACTCTTAAAGTACACTTTTAAAGGAGTACTTTAATACTTTTACTTGTGTAGATTTTAAAATGTGATACTTTTACTTTTACTTTAGTTTTTTTTTTTTTTTTGCTGCTGCTGCATCTGTACTTTTACTTGAGACACAAAATGGAGTACTTCATCCACCACTGCTGAATATGAACAGAACTTAAACTTTAATGTAGTGGTTCTCAAACTAGGGGCCGGGACTCCAAATGGGGTCGCGAAATGATTTCCGGGGGTCTCCAGATGACGGGGAAAATGTATACAATAGTGTTAAACAAGGCTTGACACCTTCAAACGCAGTGGTAAATGTAGATTTGTATTTGTTGGCCTATTAAAGTCATTTTTCTGGGTCTATATTCTCAAAATAAAGTCAAACATTAGATATAAGGCTAATTTATCACTCTGCGTGTCGCCTCTTTTTGTGTTTGGAGGTCACAAATGTGTATTATTGTTGTTTTTAGGGTTGCAACTGAAAAAGTTTAAGATCCACTGCTTTAAAGGATGAGTTCCCTTTGATGATTGCAGCTACACACAGGATTAACTAATGTGTTATGGAATTATGACTGATTTATGAATATTTTAATGCCTCCGTCAGGTCTAAATAAGGGCGGCGTGCTGGCAGGAGTGATCGGAGCTCGTAAACCTCACTACGACATCTGGGGGAACACTGTGAACGTGGCCAGTCGAATGGAGTCCACGGGAGTCATGGGAAACATACAGGTTTGGCTTTTTGCTCAAACTTTGGGGAGAGAAAAGCAGAAAAAAAGCAAGATTCATGTTTAGTTTATGGGTAAATGCTCTCTGTGTCATGGTCAATGTACAGGGTTGACTTATAACTCTGTTTAATAATTGTTGAACCTGATTTTAAACCAGATTTTCGCACAAAGAGGAAGTAGGTATTTAAAGGACACACATTCTGCTAGTTTTTAATCATGTTCTAACAATGTTCCGTCATCAAAAACACACCTGAAGTAGCATTCAGTTGCATTCATGCTGTTTTGAGGACTTTTCAATAAAAAATCCTCCCCCTCAAACACACTTCCTGCTGAACTCCCCCTATCCGGGACGTATTTTCAGCTCATCTGCTCACTTACAGGGTCATCAACAGAAATTTGGAGACAAGAAACCTCACATGGGCCCCCCTCTAATACAAATTAATTGGAAGAGGGTCCAATTCTGAGCCCCTAAGACCCTGGGGCCCGGGACAATTGACCCCTTTGCCCCCCCCCTGTCGAATTGCCCTGGTCAATTGCTCATCCGAGAATATTCTGCTGTTTAAAGTCCTTAAATTATCGCTAAACATGTTCTGAGCATTTCTGCTTCTAAACACCATAACTGCTGCAGCAAATCCACTTCATAACGTCTTTTCAGCGCTAACTTCACTAGATTGTATACAGCGCTGGCGCCATCTGCTGGCTGGATGCACTCAGTAAGTGTCGTTTCATACTGACTGATAAAAAAAAAATTAATTGGATGAATAAGAAACTTGTTTTAAAATATGAGATCAAATTTTAGGCACTCAAGAGCATGTTTAAAGGCTAATAAAAATGAAAAATGCAGAATATTTTTTCCCTTAAAGCTGTTTTACTACTTCCTTGCTCTCACAAACCCTTTGGCACATTGTTAATATCCACAGGCATGAATTTTTGGTGCGTGTACTAATTTAGAAGAGCTTTTTTCAGACGGTGAAGCAGGGCTGGGCAATATAGTGATAAAAATGGAAGCATGAGCTCATCCCTGTGACAATCTGCTATTTTTGTGAAGTCGTCATATTGTGACTCACTGTTTCTTAATGCAGCTGTTTGTTCAAACGCAGACACTTTTTTCCACCCACTACTCCTACTTTTTACAATCTGTGGAGCTCTGGGTGAGTGACAGCTGGATTTAACTAATCACAGCGAGGTCTGAACTTTCAATTGTGGTTTTTATTGATTATTATTATAAACAGGCAGCATTCAGTGACCTATTTTTGTCACAATGTCCTGTTTTTACAATATACTTTTTATACAATATAGTGGTACATACCTACACTTTGATTCCTTTCATGAAAATGGCAAATGTACCTCAATCAAACAAATTTTTAATATATATACACTGCAAAAATGAATTTCTAGATGAGTTAAAATGTCTTGATTTGAGGATATTAATCTGAATTTCAGACGTTTTGACTCGTTAAGATCAGTGGAGACGATTTATTTGATGGAACTAGATTATTTCACTTGTTTCAAACCGTTTCTGACTTGTTTCAATACATTATTTCCTATTTCAGTCCAAATTATCTTCCTGCACAGGAAATGTAAATGTGTAAAGTTTAAAATGGCTTGAATTTATCATTTTTATCTGGATTTGAGAAGTTTTGACTCAGTGAGATTTAATTGCTGATGTGATGCAGGATATTTCACTGTTTTCAAAGTATTTCTGGCTGATAATGATCATAATTTTGCTTAAAATAAGAAAATACATTTGTCAGTGGGTAAGTCAAATGATCTTAACCCAGTGACAGATAATTTGGATTGAAATAAGAAATAATGTGTTGAAACAAGTCAGAAACGGTTTGAAACAAGTCAAATAATCTAGTTCCATCAAATAAAAAGTCTTAACTCATCTTAACGAGTCAAAATGTCTGAAATTCAGATTAATATGCTAAAATCAAGACGTTTTATCTCATCTAGAAATTCATTTTTTGCAGTGTAAGTCAGTCTCACAAATGGCTGCTTCACTATATTGTATGGAGTAAAAGGCTTTTTGTTTACTGAAACTTAAGCTGAGACACTACAGGCAAAACTAAATTTTGTTTTGTTTTTTTGGTCAGTTTGCTCTCTCAACAAATCGTCTTTCATGTGGAAACGATAAACTTATTGAATCCACTTCATCCATAGATTTCTCTGGGACATTGTAACTTCAAAGGCCGTTTTCTTAAAATGCATTTTTCTCCCTCAAAGACATAAAGATCAGCCTTAAAGTAGATCCTACACCAAACTGTACAATCTGGACTCAACAAGATTTTGACAAAACGTACAGAAGGATTTTTTAATTCTGAAACTGAAAGAAAACTAAGCAAAATTTGAATTTTTAGGACAATTTTCAGTCAAATCTTATTTACTCAAATATTAAATAAGAAATCCAAAAAGTGAAAAACTAAATACATTTTGTATATAACATATGTACAAAATGAACCAAGAAATTACCTGGTTCTGTCCATTTTTCAGATTTAAATGTCCCAAATATCTGTATTTTTTGCCATTTTTACACATAAAATGCTTTATTTCTACATCAAAACATGACATGACGAAAAACTTGTAATACATTTTTTTCTTACATTTATGTGAATAAACTACAGTCGAAGTTTCAAATTGATATCTTTACATTTAAGATTTTTTCCTATTCACCTGCAGCATCCCACCTTAATCTGATTGCTTCTGTTGTTTCTGTAGTACCTTGTGAACATTTGTGTGTCGCCCTCAGGTGGTGGAGGACTGCTACAACATCCTGAAGGAGTACGGCTTCCGGTTCGTGCGGCGAGGGCCAATTTTTGTTAAAGGCAAAGGCGAACTGCTCACGTACTTCTTAAAGGGGCGGGACAAACAGGGCTCCTTTATTAACGGCTCGTCTGTTACTTTGCCGCATCAGGTGGTGGACAGCTAAGGACTGGCTTAACCCGCCCAAAGACACTACTTTTCATACAAATAATAGACGATACAATGAAATCAGACCACTGTTTCCTTAACCATTTGCAAGACGTGGGCTGCCATTTTTACTCAACTGAGGAAGACCAGCAGAAATGGTAAAACTTGCATAACAGAAGAGATTTATTTGCTTTAAAGGACACATATTATGCAATTATTAGCTTTTAAAACATCGTTCCTTCATCAAAAACAAACCTGGAGTTGGATTTAGCTTCGTTCCTACTGTTTTTTTGTCCCTGTGCGCCTCAGAAAAACAAATATATCCGATTTGTGGCGTAAAAGGAAGCGATCTGGATGTTTTCTGGGTTGTTTTCGTGTCCATAAATCATCGCTGGACTCGTACTTTGCTTTGCGTACGTTATTTTAAGTTCAAAAAACATGAATTGCCAAAGCAAAGTTACTCACGAGCAGGTTTAAAAGCCGAATTACAACAGAAATAATGCATAATATGTGTCCTTTAAGGAATTCACGATGCCAAGCAAACATTTATGTACGTTTTTGTTTCTATTTGTGGAAAGATAGAACCGTCACTCATTAGACATTTCAAATCCAGTTTAGTTACGCGTTTAAAAGTAAAATAAAGTGCAACGTTTCTATTGCAAAATAACATTTTTGTCCAAATCACAGGTTTTCTTTTTAAATTTCTTGCCTGGAAACCAAAAGTGAGTTTCCACAGTTCAAATGTTCAATATTACTTCTTTACTCTATTGCCATTTTTTCGGTTTTTGAGATTGTTCTGACAGATTTGTGCAGATTGAATTAGTAGAAGTTTTCCATGTGCTGTAAAGTTTAATACTTATCCAACAACATTTATTCAAACCATTTTATTATTATTTTAGGTCAATTGCACCTTAACACCTGAGGCTTTCTACTTGTTTGAGTGAATTTTACTGCCGAATCCTCTAATCGTTTCAGTTTAGATTTAATTACAGAAGCAATCCGTTAAGTGAGTTGAAATAAGGATGAGCAACAAGTAATCTTTTTGGATAGTATTTTGCCATTTATTAGAAATGTGCTAAAACATGTTTGTAAATGTTTGGGTTGAGGTTCAAATATGGCACAAAAGGGAAATAGACTAAGGCTGCAACAAGTTAATCGATTAATACAACCAATGGATTGTAGAAATGGTTTTAAACTAATTAAACAGTCGAGTAATCGTTAACTGGTCTATACACAGACTCCAAATATTCTGAGAGCTGAAAGAAGACGTTTTATGTGATAGATAGAGCAGGAATAACTCTAAAAACACACAGGAAACATGTAAAATTGTGTGTTTTTGGTTAAAATCCTTGTTCGTCTGTAATTATTCTCCTTCAGGACGTCGTCAAACGGCTTCACTTCAGCTTTGTCGTGGTAAAATTGAGAAAAATTCTCATATTCAAGGGTGTTTCGCTTTCTAAACAATCAATTCATCAAAGGAATAAACGCTAGACTAATTGATTACTGACATAATCATTAGTTGCATCCCTAGAATAGAGAATAAAATTGACCAAAAATGAATTAAAATTAAGCACTATCACCTTATACCTTTTTGATATACCTTTATACCCTTTTGAATGCATTATTATCGCAGAAAGAGTCGTTATAAAATAATAAAAAGAACAGACGTTAGATTTAATGTTTATAACGTCTGTTATTTTTATTATTTTGTAACGACTCTACAAACAACAAACGTGACTAAAAACGACAAGAACGCGACTAAAAACGACAAAGATGCGACAAAAAGTGACAAAGACACGTTTAAATATGACAAACACTGAAGTGAACGTGACAAAAACATGACTAAAAGCGAGAAAATTGTGTTTGAAATGTGAATTTGAACATGATCCTTTTATTAAAACAGAAATCACAATCTAATCTTAATCGCACTGGTCAGAAAAATCACAATTAGATATTTTTCCTAAATGGTGCAGCTCTATTAAAGACAATAGAAAGATACAAAGTGAACATGAATCGTGATCAAATCTAAATCATGATCTGGCCCCAAGAAAATTGTGATAATTACGTCTTTTGTTCACTGCAAAAATGAATTTCTAGATGAGTTAAAATGTCTTGATTGTAGGATATTAATCTGAATTCCAGACGTTTTGACTCGTTAAGATCAGTGGAGACGATTTATTTGATGGAACTAGATTATTTGACTTGTTTCAAACCGTTTCTGACTTGTTTCAACACATTATTTCCTATTTCAGTCCAAATTATCTTCCTGCACAGCAAAAAATGTAAATCTGTAAAGTTTAAAATGGCTTGAATTTATCATTTTGATCTGGATTTGAGAAGTTTTGACTCAGTGAGATTTAATTGCTGATGTGATGAGGATATTTCACTGGTTTCAAAGTATTTCTGGCTGATAATGCTAATAATTTTGCTTAAAATAAGAAAATACATTTGTCAGTGGAGTAAGTAAAATGATCTTAACCCAATGACAGATAATTTGGATTGAAATAAGAAATAATGTGTTGAAACAAGTCAGAAACGGTTTGAAACAAGTCAAATAATCTAGTTCCATCAAATAAAAAGTCAAGTCTCATCTTAACGAGTCAAAACATCTGAAAGTCAGATTAATATCCTGAAATCAAGACGTTTTAACTCATCTAGAAATTCATTTTTTGTGTTGAAACGCTCGGCTCAGTCCCACAGAGAATGAACGGAGCGAGATGTGACGATCCCAGGAACTAACGTGCAAAGGGCCTATATGCTGCTAACCTCTAATTTAACATTTTTTAAAAGATACTGTTGAATATTTCTGCGGCTGGTTCTGTCTTTCCACAAATAAAGGTGGTTGAAGTGGCGCTGAATGGCAGTGGACAGCCTGTACATGTGCGCGTGGGTGGAACTTTAACACGATTTCAGCTTGTTTTTTTCTCCTGATTCGAGGTCAGACCAGAACGTGAAGGCGTTATGGACACACATGGATTACTCCGTGTGAATGAATGTACCAGATTGGTCCTAGATTGTAGCACAGAGAGGAGTTTGTGTAATTTAACGGTAAATTGTGGAAAAGTGAAAGTGCCTATCGCAGCTAAAGCGTCACGGTGGAAGGAGAACATGAGCTTCAAACGTTAAACCAGAAAAATCAGATTCAGAACATGTTTATTGTCGTTGTCGGTGAAGAAAATTCAAAGACTAGGAACTTGCTTTTGACAAACAATGAATTATAATCGTAAAAATATATAAATTATGGTTAAAAAAGAGTTTACTCAGCCAAAATAACATTAACTTTGACTAAATACTTTGACTTAATACAGAATTGAAAAAATACTGGTGCAAAACAACAGCTTTAGCATCACATTGTTGACATTAAAGGGGAAATTAAAGGGGCTGTACCTCATTTTTACTGTTTTGAAACGTTTTTTTCAAATGTGACCGAAGCCACTTTCATGTGAAACTAAATCTGATTTGAATCTGATGTTTTGCAAAGTGACAAAAGTGCAAAAGTCACGTTATTGTGACTTCTGCACTGAAATTAAACAGGAGACACATGTTTTACGGCGGAAAAGACCGGAATTAAACAGATTAAACACCTGCAGACGACAGTAGTGAAGCTAAAAAGTCATGTTTCAAACTGAATTGGTTTTGTATAGTCTGGGTTTCCGCAGGACATTTAGTTAAGTTTAGTTTATTTATTCAAGATCGATAATTGGTAATAAACAAGTCATAAGTTCCATTGCAATAATGTGGATAATTAATAAGCAAATCAGTTTAAACCAGCTCGAAAGGGAGTGAGAAGAAGTCAAATTTATGTACTCCCCCAAACTCAATCTGTTAATCCATGAGGCTGTGTTTATGCGTAGCACATTTACACATAATCTGCATTCCAGTATCTTGATTAACCTAACATACATTAATATAAAATACATATATACCTCTTATTTTCAATATACAATAGTAAAGATACATCTGTGACACAATACATGTAGAACTCATTGTTGTACTACATCATTTCCTCAGCCCTGTACCTCGATAATACCATTTCTCTATATTTTATTTTGAATTCATAAATTGTTGAGCATTATTTGAGTCAAAAAGCATTATATTCAATCCCCACAGGCATTAAATACAAAAAAACATAAGAGCAAATAATAATGGCAGGCCGTGTCTTCCAGAGCTGCTGTCGGCCGATCAGA
Organism: Rhinogobius similis; assembly: GCA_019453435.1. Lineage (NCBI taxonomy): Eukaryota > Metazoa > Chordata > Actinopteri > Gobiiformes > Gobiidae > Rhinogobius > Rhinogobius similis. The sequence continues at coordinate 33,851,899 of CM033626.1, forward strand.
GGTGTGTGTCCATGACTTTGAACTTTAACATTTAAATATATTTTGAATGCCGGGTGTTCACTGGAATCATTGAAACTAGATGTTAATGCTTAGGTTTGAATTTTATGTAAATTAACTTTTTGAATATTAAAAAGTAGTTTATTATATTCTGGTCATTCTGCTCCCAGTGGAATGTTAACAAGCCAGTAGTTTTGACATAATAAAAGCGTAAATGTCTTATTTTGACGTTGATTATGGCATTAAACATCTTCAAATGTGGCATTAAAAACATAACATTTGACTTGATGAACCCTGCATAAACCTTGATAGTGTGACAAAGATAAAATATGAACTCTTGCTGATAAAAGCTAAAGATGACTTGCGTGCATTGACAAACACTTCCTTGTTGTATTCTGTCTCATGTGACAACAGCACAGCTCCGGTCGTCCTGTTCTTCTCACGTCAGACTCTTCAGGGCGGCTCGTGTTCACATGAAAACTCACTTAAAGGACACAGATTCTGCTACAGTGACTTTTCTGAGCTTTAAACCATGTTCTAACAATGTCCCGTCATCAAAAACACACCTGGAGTAGCGTTCAGCTGCATTCATGCTGTTTTGAGCAACGTTTATTAGAAAATCCTCTCCCTCCGAGCGTCAACAACACACTTCCTACAGAACTCCTTCGATCCGGGATCTATTTCCAGATCATCTACATCAGGCATGTCCAAACTAAGGCCCGGGGGCCAAAAGCGACCCGCAGACCAATTTTTCTTGGCCCTCAAGCTTCCTGGTGAATTGGCCCACATTGTCCTAAGACATATTTTTTACAGCAAATTTCAGATTTTCTACTATTCTGACCTAAATAACTAACATTTTGGTGTGATACAGACCTGATATTAAAGCACTGAGACTGAATGTAGATGTGGTGTCATTTTAAAAATCAGATGAATGCAACTTTTTTGAACCTTTCACGATTGATTTGTGGCCCTCCGCTTGGTCTACATTTCAGTATGTGGCCCTCGGTGGAGAAAGTTTGGACACCCCTGATCTACATCAATTATCTGAGAATATTACGCTGTTTTAAGTCCTTAAATCATCGCTCTGAGCATTTTTGCCTCCAAACACAATCACTGCTGCAGAAAATCCGCATCATAACATCTTTTCAGCGCTAACTTCACTAGATTGTATATTGCGCTGGCGCCATCTGCTGGCTGGATGCACTCAGTAAGTGTCATTTCAAACTGGCTGATTAAAAAAAGTAACTGGATGAATACGAAACTTTTTTTGTTTGTTTTAAAACATGAGATGGCGAATTTAAGGCACTCAAGAGCATGTTTAAAGGCTAACAACAATATGAAAAATGCAGAATATTGTTCCTTTAAGTCACATTTATTTGCAATGTGAACAACCTCTCCAAAAAAAATCAGGTTTGGGAAAAAATCTGAATCGAACGTCAAGATCTGTAGCCGTTACTCAATCATTATCGAACGTTTCCAAACAATTAGTAGAGATCCGTCGCATAAAGACATCACTTTCAGTTCTCCTTCCACTCGTCGCCAATAGCTACATTTCACTAAAAGATGAATTGTTGTATTAAAATGCGCCGACGTAGTATTTTGAACCATTTGAAACACTGAACGCAGAACGTCTGTGGAAGTCTACGGGGTCTGTGCCGATTGTAAAGCCCATTGTCGTGAGTTAAAATGGGACAAGTGCAATAGATCTCTCCCTCTCTCTGTCTCTCTTGAACCATCTCTTCCCCTTTAAACCGTATTTTTATAACGTAATTTAATTTAGATGTATTTATGGACTAAGAAAAGGCCGTGTAAATATATAGAGCGCTAATGGTCGCGGATTTATTTATTACGAAAATACTATGAGGTTCAGTTTTTTCTTACACGCAATGAAAATGTGTGAAAAGTGCCAATGATTAATAACGACACAGGCTTCAGTGCCAAAGCGCGGACCACAGCTGTTTACTGTAGTTTTACTGTAAGAAATCTCAGGCTCTGGAACAAAATAGCACTTTGAAAAATAACGTGACGACTCTGTATTTGGTTTTTTTGGTTTTTGTCCAAAGGTTTTAAGGGAAATCTGATCGCGCTATAGACGACTTTAGTGCGATTTTTGTATTTTAAGCAAAAACGATACACACTTTCACTAATAAAGTCAAAAATTTGATGAAAAATGTTATTTTTTACATTGGGATTCAAATATTTTCTCAAAATTGACCAAAAAATGTAAAAAACGAAAACAAAATAACAGTTTAAATGCAATTACGAAGGTTTTATACAAATTTAACTCGAATTTTGTGCCAATAAACCAGGTTTTTCCAATGTCATGTGTAAAATTCATCAAAAATTGCCACCTCCTTGTTTTCATGGAGATGTCACTGCTTTGCCTGAAATGTTCCACAGTATGGCATTCGTCTTATCCTGCGTCTTTTCAATTACAGGCGGTTCTATTGCTTAAAAAATACCTTTAAAAGCAGCCACTTACTGTGAGAACGCTCGTCTTTCCACAGAACTGACCTGCGACTTGTCACCATGGAGACGGAGGAGTTTTAATGCCGTAGAGTAGAACCTTCCGGGCGATGCAATAACACCTCCACGGAGACAAAAAGGTGGTGAACGCCTCGAAAAAGTGAATTATAATTGGAGTTTCTCTGGAAAAGGACACCATTGGCTGTTGTGTTTTTTGGCACTAAAAGGGTCTATAGCGCAGACAGTGGTGAAAGAGCAGAACTACACCGTCCCGTGGCTCAAATCGACCTGAGTTGGTGTTGAGTTTTATTCCCAGTTTTGGTTCCTGTTTTTTAAAAAGAGATTGGTTTGAAGGAGGTTCATGTCGCTCTTTAAGTTGAAGAGATTCTCTGTTTGTGTAACCCTTTGATTTAACTTAAACTGTACGTCCTCTTAAGGTGAGATAATAAAAAATAATAATTAAACAAGACTGTGTGATTGTTTTGTTCATGCTTAACTTGTTTTGATTTTGCAGTGACACACAACTGTTCTGCTCTTGGGCGAGTCCTGGTCTGGTCCTGGTTTAGTCCAGGATGTAGACTTTAGAGCTGCACGGTTTGGGAAAAGTCTATTCTATTTGCGATTTATATTTTTAATCAAGTTCTTATTTTAAACACAGCCAGGAGAACTGACAAAAAGGGTGAAATATGAACTGACAAACAAACAGACTTCAAATTGTTTTTGTCATTTAAAGGTCCCATATCATGCAAAAACGACTTTTCAGAGGTTTTAACCTTCCTACAGTGCTATTTGGGCCTCGTATGTTGTGCCCAAAGTGGTTTTTTGATTGATTCCCGCATGTTTTCACTAGAGAACTGTCTTTTCCGCCCCCCTCGGCTGAGCAGCAGACGGGGGCTCCTCACAAGGATGACGCGCAGAATAAAAACAGCTAATGCTAATGCTACACAGTAATTACACGATGGATACGACAGATCGAAGAGTTAGCTTGTTATTTACCAAACGGCAACGTCCGTCGTTGAGGCCCTGGAGCACGTCAAACTCCAGGTCAGATCCAGGACGTAGGACTCAGCACGACGCACCGTCAGGACGGATAAAATGTTTATTCCCGTGTTTGTGTATCGCTGTTTACCGGAGCACACGGCGCATGCGCACTATCTCCGCTCTAGGCTTCGGCACGAAGTGGGGGGGGGAGGCGCGCGAGTTGGGCGGGGAGCAGCCTGCTCTCTGTTCGGGGGGGTCAGATCTCAGAGTGAGCCGTTTGCTTTTGCAAGGAGGGGGGCCAGTCCAAGAAATGGGTGTTTTTTGGAAACTGTTATGTTATGGATATTACACAACGCAAAAATGCATCAACAAAGCCCTTAGAATAGACTGTGTAAAGGGGAAAATAGCAGAATATGGGACCTTTTATGTCACTTTTAGTTGCGTTATTGTCACTTTTAGTTGCATTTTTGTTCACTTTTAGCCATGTTTTTCTTGCTTTTAGACATGTTTAGCCACGTTAAGTTCTGCATTTGTCACTTTTAGTTATGTTATTGTCACTTTTAGTTGCGTTATTGTCACTTTTAGTTGCATTTTTGTTCACTTTTAGCCATGTTTTTCTTGCTTTTAGACATGTTTAGCCACATTAAGTTCTGCATTTGTCACTTTTAGTTATGTTATTGTCACTTTTAGTTGCATTTTTGTTCACTTTTAGTTGCTTTTTTTTCACTTTTAGCCATGTTTTTCTTGCTTTTAGACATGTTTAGCCACGTTAAGTTCTGCATTTGTCACTTTTAGTTATGTTATTGTCACTTTTAGTTGCGTTATTGTCACTTTTAGTTGCATTTTTGTTCACTTTTAGCCATGTTTTTCTTGCTTTTAGACATGTTTAGCCACGTTAAGTTCTGCATTTGTAACTTTTAGTTATGTTATTGTCACTTTTAGTTGCGTTATTGTCACTTTTAGTTGCATTTTTGTTCACTTTTAGCCACGTTTTCTTGCTTTTAGACATGTTTAGCCACATTAAGTTCTGCATTTGTCACTTTTAGTTATGTTATTGTCACTTTTAGTTGCGTTATTGTCACTTTAGTTGCATTTTTGTTCACTTTTAGCCATGTTTTCTTGCTTTTAGACATGTTTTGCCACGTTAAGTTCTGCATTTGTCACTTTTAGTTATGTTATTGTCACTTTTAGTTGCGTTATTGTCACTTTTAGTTGCATTTTTGTTCACTTTTAGCCAAGTTTTCTTGCTTTTAGACATGTTTAGCCACATTAAGTTCTGCATTTGTCACTTTTAGGTATGTTATTGTCACTTTTAGTTGCGTTATTGTCACTTTTAGTTGCATTTTTGTTCACTTTTAGCCACGTTTTCTTGCTTTTAGACATGTTTTGCCACGTTAAGTTCTGCATTTGTCACTTTTAGTTATGTTATTGTCACTTTTAGTTGCGTTATTGTCACTTTTAGTTGCATTTTTGTTCACTTTTAGCCATGTTTTTCTTGCTTTTAGACATGTTTAGCCACATTAAGTTCTGCATTTGTCACTTTTAGTTATGTTATTGTCACTTTTAGTTGCGTTATTGTCACTTTTAGTTGCATTTTTGTTCACTTTTAGCCACGTTTTCTTGCTTTTAGACATGTTTTGCCACGTTAAGTTCTGCATTTGTCACTTTTAGTTATGTTATTGTCACTTTTAGTTGCGTTATTGTCACTTTTAGTTGCATTTTGTTCACTTTTAGCCATGTTTTTCTTGCTTTTAGACATGTTTAGCCACATTAAGTTCTGCATTTGTCACTTTTAGTTATGTTATTGTCACTTTTAGTTGCGTTATTGTCACTTTTAGTTGCATTTTTGTTCACTTTTAGCCACGTTTTCTTGCTTTTAGACATGTTTTGCCACGTTAAGTTCTGCATTTGTCACTTTTAGTTATGTTATTGTCACTTTTAGTTGCGTTATTGTCACTTTTAGTTGCATTTTTGTTCACTTTTAGCCATGTTTTTCTTGCTTTTAGACATGTTTAGCCACATTAAGTTCTGCATTTGTCACTTTTAGTTATGTTATTGTCACTTTTAGTTGCGTTATTGTCACTTTTAGTTGCATTTTTGTTCACTTTTAGCCACGTTTTCTTGCTTTTAGACATGTTTTGCCACGTTAAGTTCTGCATTTGTCACTTTTAGTTATGTTATTGTCACTTTTAGTTGAGTTTTTAGTTGCGTTTTTGCCACTTTTTTTGAACATGTTTTAAGAAATCTAAACTTGTGTCCAGTTAAGACTTTTTGATGTCCCAGTGATATAAAAAGGTGCAAGTGACAAAAGCACAGTAATGTCATGGTAGGATGGAAATGGAATAATTACTGGGCCACAACTAAAAATAGCCTAATGATGGTTATTACATGATAATTACAGGACACTTCTCCCTCTCCATTTAGGGTTATTTTCTGACATTAACTGCAGTCCTAACCCAGTATAAAGATCAGCCTAAATCAAATGGTCGGTGTTTTCTGGGAAATAATATGAAAGCAGGACTGTGAATGCATTTATTTATTACTACAGACCCTTTAAAATGTGACCAAATCAAAATTCCTGAATGTGACTGGAGGTAAAATGACGGTGACTGTAAATGTATCAATGATTCTCTCACATTAGATCTAAATTATACTGGTTTTAAGTGTTTGTGTTGGAAAAAAGCAACACATTTGAATTTCCAGAGTAGAATAGTCAGTTAGCTTTTCTATAACAACGGATGGACAAAATACAATTTTCTAGACTTAAAATTGTATTTTAGCTTTAAAAAATTTAACGTACGGCATATTATTTAATATATCTCCAGATAAAATGAAAAAAAAAAATGTGGGCTAAACATTTCTGTGAGTATTTTATAGTAAAACCCATAAATCTGGATTGTTTCTTCAAAGGTTCTCCAAAAATACAAAGAGTTTATCATAATTTTCTAAAACATAATGTAAAATACAATCATTAATGTATTTAAAGCAGCTCTCTGTCACTCACATGTGTCTGAGGGGTTAAAAGATTGTGAACCAAAACATCCTAAATTTGGAATGGAGGCAAAAGTGAAGCGGAACATAATGTGATTTCACTGAGAAACTGGGATTAACCTCAGAATATCAGAAAATATGAAAAATGGAGATGATTTAAAGAAAAGCCTCAGACACATGTGAGTGACATCAGAGCTGCTTTAAAGACATTTATTATTGTATTTTACATCATGTTTAAGGTAATTATGATAAACTCTTTGCATTTCTGATGAAGGAACAATCCAGATTTATGGGTTTTACTGAAGAAATACTCACAGAAATGTTGAGCCCACAATATTTTTTCATTTTATCTAGAGATATGTTAGATACTATTCCATAAATTAGATTCTTTTGAAGCTAAAATAAAATTTTAAGGCTAGAAAATTCTATTTTGTCCATCGTTTGCAAACGAACTGACCTTTCTACCCTGGAAATTCAAATGTGTTGCTTTTTTCCAACACAAACACTTGAATTTAATGTAAATTTAATGTGAGCTCATCATTTACAGATCAAATCTTTCATTTTTCCTCCAGTCGCCTCCATTCCATATTTTTGATGACATCACATTTTAAAGGGTCTATTGTATTATATATATTTTTTTAATTATTGTGGGATGATGCGGCTGTAACTCTACTATGTATTTACAAACTTGCAAAACGTCCATTATCACCAGCCACACGGCCCGCGCGCGCCCCCTGCAGGTGACGCAGCGCCTCGACGCCAAAACGTGAAGGAATTTCCGCTGACGTCACTGCGTCGGTCCATAACAAGGCTGCAGCTGTCTGAGGAGCGCAACAACAATAACAAGCGCCGATCCGGCCACTTTCCGCGCGTCAAACCGGGCCGTGACACCGCGACGCACCCGCTCCGACGCGACAAGATGCGGCTCTCGGAATAAACAAAACCCTCCCGCGCCACCGGAACAGCAGCCCGGGACACAAACACGGCGGGACTTGGCCGCATTGGAGGCGCTCATCTGGGTCAGTGAGTCTCGGGCCCGCGCGCGTCGTCCGTCCTCCCGCAGCCAAACAAAAGCGGTGCGCACGACGGCGGAGAGCGGAGCCGCGTCGGTGTCGAGATGCAGGCGAACGGAGCGGGTCAGACCGAGCTGTCATGTCGCAACAACGGAGCCCAGAACGGGGACTCGACGGCGGCGGCGGCGACGGGGGAAGCGGGGGGAGACGCGGCGGAGGTCTCCAACGGACTCCCGCCGCCCGCCGCCGTCTCCGTGTGCAACAATAACGCCAACTCTGCGCGCAACAATAACAACAATGGAGTGACGGCGGCGGCAGAGAGCTGCGGCGGCGGCGGCGGCGGCGGCGGGGGGAGTCCGCAGCTCGACGTCGGGAAGAAGAAAAAGCGTCTGTCGCAGTCGGAGGAGGACGTGATCAGGCTCATAGGACAACATTTACACGATTTAGGGCTCAAGTGAGTGACGGGGAGGACGGAGGGGGGGCGGAGGGGGGCTGGGGTCATTGGGTTGACATTGGGACACGGTGTTAGGTATAGATTGTGGCCGGGCTGCAGGGGGAGGGCGATACTGGCGACAAATAATATCTTGATGTGTTTTTTGTGGATTACCAGCGATAGGCGGACGATATCGTGTCTTTAAACGTGTCGAGGTTTGATCGTGATGTGAAATGTCAGTCAAATTAATTAAGATAAAAGTGCTGAAATATCACATGTTACATCTCTAATTGGAAGGTTGTAACATAACTTTTAGATTTTTTTTTTTTTTTCATTTTAAACACATTTTGTAGCATTTAAACCAGGACTATTAAACTTTAATTTACTGAGGGCAAGACTGTCAGGTTGATTTTGTCCTCGGGGCCAGAAACCTGGTCCAAAACAGGTCTAAACCAGGACTAAAACAGGTCTAAACCAGGTCTAAAACCTGATCCAAAACAGGTCTAAACCAGGACTAAAACAGGTCTAAAACAGGTCTAAAACAGGTCTATAACAGGTCTATAACAGGTCTAAACCAGGACTAAAACAGGTTTAAAACAGGTCTATAACAGGTCTAAACCAGGACTAAAACTGGTCTAAAACAGGTCTATAACAGATCTAAACCAGGTCTAAAACCTGGTCCAAAACAGGTCTAAACCAGGACTAAAACAGGTCTAAAACAGGTCTATAACAGGTCTAAACCAGGACTAAAACAGGTCTAAAACAGGTCTATAACAGGTCTAAACCAGGACTAAAACAGGTCTAAAACAGGTCTATAACAGGTCTATAACAGATCTAAACCAGGTCTAAAACCTGGTCCAAAACAGGTCTAAACCAGGACTAAAACCGGTCTAAAACAGGTCTATAACAGGTCTAAACCAGGACTAAAACAGGTCTAAAACAGGTCTATAACAGATCTAAACCAGGTCTAAAACCTGGTCCAAAACAGGTCTAAACCAGGACTAAAACAGGTCTATAACAGGTCTATAACAGGTCTAAACCAGGACTAAAACAGGTCTAAAACAGGTCTATAACAGATCTAAACCAGGTCTAAAACCTGGTCCAAAACAGGTCTAAACCAGGACTAAAACAGGTCTAAAACAGGTCTATAACAGGTCTAAACCAGGACTAAAACAGGTCTAAAACAGGTCTATAACAGATCTAAACCAGGTCTAAAACCTGGTCCAAAACAGGTCTAAACCAGGACTAAAACAGGTCTAAAACAGGTCTAAAACAGGTCTATAACCGGTCTAAACCAGGACTAAAACAGGTCTAAAACCAGTCTAAAACAGGTCTAAACCAGGACTAAAACAGGTCTAAAAAATGTCTAAAACAAGACTAAAACAGGTCTAAACCCTGTCTAAAACAGGTCTAAACCAGGACTAAAACAGGTCTAAACCAGGACTAAAACAGGACTAAAACAGGTCTAAACCAGGACTAAAACAGGTGTAAAACAGGTCTAAACCAGGACTAAAACAGGACTAAAACAGGACTAAAACCGGTCTAAAACAGGTCTAAAACCGGTCTAAAACAGGTCTAAAACCGGTCTAAACCAGGTCTAAAACAGGTCTTAACCAGGACTAAAACAGGTCTATAACAGGTCTAAACCAGGTCTAAAACCTGGTCCAAAACAGGTCTAAACCAGGACTAAAACAGGTCTATAACAGATCTAAACCAGGTCTAAAACCTGGTCCAAAACAGGTCTAAACCAGGAATAAAACAGGTCTAAAACAGGTCTAAACCAGGACTAAAACCGGTCTAAAACAGGTCTAAACCAGGACTAAAACAGGTCTAAAACCAGTCTAAAACAGGTCTAAACCAGGACTAAAACCGGTCTAAAACAGGTCTAAAACAGGACTAAAACCGGTCTAAAACAGGTCTAAACCAGGACTAAAACAGGTCTAAACCAGGACTAAAACAGGTCTAAAACCAGTCTAAACCAGTCTAAACCAGGACTAAAACAGGTCTAAAACCAGTCTAAACCAGGACTAAAACAGGTCTAAAACCGGTCTAAACCAGGACTAAAACAGGTCTAAAACAGGTCCAAAACAAAACTAAACCAGGACTACGCCAGGACTAAACCAGGTCTAAAACAGGTCTAAAACCAGATCTAAACCTGGGCTAAACCAATAACAAGATACAATATTTTCTATAGTTTTGAAGATGGTTTAGGGCCGGATCTTAACTCTTGGAGGGCCTGATTTGGCCCCTGAGCCTTAAGTTGAACCGCCCTGATATAAACAATGTACTCAATGTTCAAATTTTTCATGTCTTCAAATCAACATTCACAATTTTATCAAAACTTTGACCTATAACACACATCTGCACAGAATGTCCATAATGTGGAATAAGTGTTGTTTATTATAGACTTTATTTGATTCGTACATTTCGACATTTACAAGCACGTTTGATTTTTTTTCCTCTTTTCAGGGACAGTGCATATTATATACATTTTTGTAAATATGCCAGAGTTAGTCAGAGGAACATTTTTCATCTGTATTCCCTGGACAGATCCTACAAGAAGTAAAATTACAGTTATTACAGTTAATCGCTCTAAAATCACACGACAACAGCAGACCCTCACAACCAAACAAATAAATATCAGAGCCCTTATCCTTGATCATGTTTGGAGTTTCCCGACAATGACATTCACACGATATTTTGTCAGTGTCTTTAAATTCTCTGGTTATTGTTAAATTATAAGACAAATGTGAAATGTCAGTAAAATCAATCAAATAAAGTGCTGAAATATCACCTTTTCTGTATATACAACATAATATTTCTTTTTTTATCAGCTCATTCTGTAGCACTTGTCACTATTTTTATATTATAAACAATACACGCAATATTCAAAATGTTCTTATCTTCAAAACAACATTCACAATATCTATTATCTACATTTTTATACACTGCACACCTCTATAATAAGTTACTATAAGAATAAGTTACTGGCATATCTTTACATTTTAATTTTTCTGCATAATTTTTTTTTTTTTTTTATCAACCACTAGATATATTCTGACAGTGAATATTATTATACGTTTTAGGAAAATACGCCAGAGAATAAGCCAGAAGATGTAAAATTACAGTTATTACATAAAAAACAACAACAAACTTTAATAGGAATTCTGCCTGTTCTTTTTTTAGTTTAATTACAAGTCCCTGAATCTCATTTTTGCAGATTTTGGCTTTTATTTTGAAACAGCAATTGTCAAAAAAACCCAACAAATGTTCAGTCGACTCTCTGTCAGTTCATTCCTCCGACAGCGGTTTTACTCTTATTTACATTTACAGATTTACTTGTCTTACATTGTCACGCGCTCGTATATTACAAGTCACAACCTAATAACTGCAATACTTTGTGAAAATATGTCGACTGGAGGCTAGAATCTTTACGTTCTATTTTATTGTTTGGTTTAGTCGTGTTTTGTCTTGATTTAGTCTTGTCTTTGTCTTGTTCTGTCCTTATTTATTTAGTATTTTCTTGTTTCTGTCCCCATTTAGTCTCAGTTTTGTCTTGGTTTTGTCCGCTTTTAGTCTTGTTTTTGTCCTGGTTCAGTTTCCATTTTCTCCTCATTTAGTCTCATTTCAGTCCCTATTTAGTCTCGTCCTTGTTCTCTCAGTTTTGTCCTCATTTAGTCTCTATTTTGCCCTCTTTTAGTCTTGTTTTTGTCCTGTTTCAGTTTCCACTTTCTCCTCATTTAGACTTGTTTTTTTCTTCATTTAGTATCAGTTTTGTCCTTGGTTTGTCACCATTTAAGTCTCAGTTTTGTCTCGGTTTAGTCTTGTTTTTGTCCCCATTTAGTCTCAGTTTTGTCTTGGTTTTGTCCGCTTTTAGTCTTGTTTTTGTCCTGGTTCAGTTTCCATTTTCTCCTCATTTAGTCTCAGTTTTGTCCTGATTTAGTCTTGTTTTTTCTTCATTTAGTATCATGTTTGTCCTCGGTTTGTCCCCATTTAAGTCTCTGTTTTGTCTCTGTTTAGTCCTGGTTTAGTCTTGTTTCTGTCCCTATTTAGTCTCAGTTTTGTCTTGGTTTTGTCCGCTTTTAGTCTTTTTTTTGTCCTGGCTCAGTTTCCATTTTCTCCTTATTTAGTCTCGGTCTTGTCCTCTCAGTTTTGTCCTCATTTTGTCTATGTTTTGTCCTCTTTTAGTCTTGTTTTTGTCCTGGTTTAGTCTCAGTTTTGTCCTCATTTAGTCTTCTTTTTGTCCTCATTTAGTCTCAGTTTTGTCCTCATTTAGTCTGTGTTTTGTCCTCTTTTAGTCTTGTTTTTGTCCTGGTTCAGTCTCCATTTTCTCCTCATTTAGTCTCAGTCTTGTCCTGGTTTAGTCTCGATTTTGTTTGTTTTTGTTTGTTTTTGTTTTTGTTTTTGTTTTTGTTTTTGTCCTGGTTTAGTCTTGTTTTGTCTCTGTTTTGTTTTGTTTTTGTCCACTTTTAGTCTTGTTTTTATCCTGGTTCAGTCTCCATTTTCTCCTTATTTAGTCTCGGTCTTGTCCTCTCAGTTTTGTCCTCATTTAGTCTGTGCTTTGTCCTCTTTTAGTCTTATTTTTGTCATGGTTTAGTCTCCATTTTCTCCTCATTTAGTCTCAAGTTTGTCCTGGTTTAGTATCACTTTTATCTTCATTTGGTCTCGGTCTTGTCCTCACACAACCCAATAATGCTCTGTTTAGTTTTTTATAGCGGTAATATTTTGTGAAAATATGCCGACTGGAGGCTAGAATCTTTAAGTTCTATTTTATTCTTTGATTTAGTCATGTTTTGTCTTGATTTAGTCTTGTCTTTGTCTTGTTTTGTCCTTATTTAGTCTAATTTTTGTCCTATCCCGATTTAGACTTGTTTTTTCTTCATTTTGTATTGGTTTTGTCCTTGGTTTGTCCCCATTTAAGTCTCAGTTTTGTCTCAGTTTAGTCCTGGTTTAGTCTTGTTTTTGTCCTCATTTAGTCTCAGTTTTGTCTTGGTTTTGTCCGCTTTTAGTCTTGTTTTTGTCCTGGTTCAGTTTCCATTTTCTCCTCATTTAGTCTCAGTTTCATACTCATTTAGTCTCGGTCTTGTCGTCTCGGTTTTGTTCGCATTTAGTCTGTGCTTTGTCCTCTTTTAGTCTTGTTTTTGTCCTGGTTCAGTCTCCATTTTCTCCTCATTTAGTCTCGGTCTTGTCCTGGTTTAGTCTCGATTTTGTCCTCATTTAATCTCGTTTTTGTCCTGGTTTAGCCTCAGTTTTGTCCTCATTAAATCTCAGTTTTGTACTCTCTCTTTTGTCCTCTTTTAGTCTTTTTTGTCCTGGTTTAGTCTCACTTTTGTCCTCATTTAATCTCAGTTTTGTACTCTCTCTTTTGTCCTCTTTTAGTCTAGTTTTTGTCCTGGTTTAGTCTCAGTTCTTCTGTTTTTGGGGTCATTTGAGTCAAGCGTTGGAATGTTGCTCAGTGAGTTTTAATGTTTACATTGAGAAACAAAGTGTGATTTTGAGACGCTAACGCTGTCACGCGCTGATGTATTAACAGTACTTTTGTTTTGGTTTTAGACACTCGCTCTGTTTGGTTTCTTGTAGCGCTAATACTTTGTGAAAATATGTCGACGGGAGGCTTTTACTGCATAAAGTGTATTATTGATAAAAATGCTGAGTCCTGATTCAGTCTGGGGTTTGTCTGGGTTTTGTGTTACAGTAGTTTAGTCAGTTTTTTTACAATCCTGTTTTTCCTCGTTCAGGTTTGGTTCTGGTTTTTAGTCCGTGTTTGTTTTGGTTCAAAACTTCTTTAATCTTATAGACTGCGGGTTTAAGTTCTATGTTTTGTTTTTTTTTGTTTAGTCTTGGTTCTGCCCTGATTTTGTCCTGGTTTAGATGTGTTTTGTCTTGATCTTTTCTTGTTTTTGTCTTGTTTTGTCCTCATTTAGTCTCAGTTTTGTCCTCATTTAGTCTCGGTATTCTCCTTAGTCTCGGTTTTGTCCTGGTTTTGTCTTGATTTTGACCTGGTGTTGTCCTGATTTAGCCCTGTTTTTTTCTGATTTCCTGGTGTTGTCCTGATTTAGTCTCGGTTTTGTCCTGATTTTGTCCTGGTTTTGTCCTGATTTAGTCCTAATTTAGTCCTGGTTTAGCCCTGGTCCTGTCCTGGTCTTGTCCTGGTCTTGTCCTGCTCTTGTTCTGGTCTTGTCCTGGTTTAGTCCTGGTCTTGTCCTGGTCTTGTCCTGGTCTTGTCCTGGTCTTGTCCTGGTCTTGTCCTGGTCTTGTCCTGGTCTTGTCCTGGTCTTGTCCTGGTCTTGTCCTGGTCTTGTCCTGGTCTTGTCCTGGTTTAGTCCTGGTCTTGTCCTGGTCTTGTCCTGGTCTTGTCCTGGTTTAGTCCTGGTCTTGTCCTGGTTTAGTCCTGGTCTTGTCCTGGTTTAGTCCTAGGTTTGTCCTGGTTTAGTCCTGGTTTAGTCCTGGTTTATTCCTGGTCTTGTCCTGGTCTTGTCCTGGTTTAGTCCTGGTTTAGTCCTGGTCTTGTCCTGGTTTAGCCCTGGTCTTGTCCTGGTCTTGTCCTGGTCTTGTCCTGGTTTAGCCCTGGTCTTGTCCTGGTCTTGTCCTGGTCTTGTCCTGGTTTAGTCCTGGTTTAGTCCTGGTTTAGTCCTGGTTTAGTCCTGGTTTATTCCTGGTCTTGTCCTGGTTTAGTCCTGGTTTAGTCCTGGTCTTGTCCTGGTTTAGTCCGGGTTTATTCCTGTTATTGTACGATGTTACTCAGCAGCTGTCACATGGATTATAATCCTCGTGTATCACACTTGAGCTTCTGCCGCTCAATATTTATGACCTCAGACTAAACCACGCCTCAATCACAACCACATTTGACATAAACACCACTGTCCTTGGACTGAAACAGCAGAAAATAAAAAAAATAATGAAATAAATATGACTAAACTAAAGAATGATTGGAAGTGGCACAAGACTGGATGCACGAGAACGAGTCAAGACAAGATTTGACATAAAATATATAATTATAATTTGACTTAGGGCTGGGTGATACGGCAAAAAAAATGTTATCACTTTTTTTCTTATTTTCTTGGGGCCAAATCATGATTTACATTTTTTCACAATTCATTCTATGCCTTTAATAGAGCTGCACGATTTACTAAAAAAAATCTAATTGTGATTGTTCAGTGCGGTTAAGATTATATTTGCAATTTATGTTTTAATAATAAGATTCTGTTCAAATTTACATTTTAAACACAATTTTGTCGTTTTTAGTTGTGTTTTTGTCACGTTCAGTTGTATTTGTCATACTTAAACACGTCTTTGTCACTTCTTTTTGATGTTTTTGTCGTTTTTATTCGGTGAGATTGAATCGCGGGTGGGATGCAGAATATTTAGCTGGTTTCAAGGAATTTCTGACTGAATATAAAATAATTTGATTGAAGTAAGAAATAATGTATTGAAACAAGTCAGAAATGGTTTGAAACAAGTGAAATAATCTAGTTCTATCAAATAAATCGTCTCCACTGATCTTAGCTCGTCAAAACGTCTGAATGTAACATTAATATCCTTAAATCAAGACATTTTAACTTGTCTAGAAATTTATTTTTTGCAGTGTAGGTTTGTTTTCGTCGCTATGAAAACATTTTTATCACTTTTTGTCACGGTTTTGGCGCTTGTTTCAGAACATGTTTGTACAAAAAAAGGTCTAAAACAGGTCTAAAACAGGACTAAACCAGGACTAAACCAGGTCTAAACCAAAACTAAATCAGGATTAAATCAGGTCTAAATCAGGTCTAAATCAGGCCATGTGAGCACAATTGAAGAAAAAAATCATCACGTTGCTACGTTTTAGTGAAATGTGTCATCAAACCTGTCATATAGACTTTAAAGAAACAGGTTTAATTCCTATCAGAGGTTATAACTGTGTCAACTTCAACTGTATTCACAAATGCGGAAGAAATAGCAGCCCAGTCGTAACACGTAAGCTATTATTAAACCTAATTAAATGTAAATATCCTTTTTGTGAGCGTACATTGTGTGAAATATTTCCGCGATGTCATCCTCAGACAATAGACGTTTAGAGCTCTGAATGAACCCAGACGTGGACACTCCTGGCGAGCGCATAATGATCCACCAGAAAGCGCTGTTTTCCGGTAATTCCTGTTTTTAGCAACAACTGTTTACGCTTGGACCGTTTCTGCTTCACGTGTTTGTATCAAAGCTAAACACAGAGCTAACATGCTAATTACGGTTGACCTCCGGGGGTCACGTTTGGCCCTCACTGCACCTGTAATTACGCAGTCGTTTGGGTAAATTGGCTGAAGTGAAATGATCCATAGCTTATTACGCTAATGGCTGTAATTCAGAGCGAAATCACGGCAGAGGAAACTGTACAAGACGAACGGAAAGTGGCTGAAAAAGTAGTTAAAACAATGTTGTGCTCACGATTAATTCATTTATTGATATTTAAAGGACACATGGACACACTCTAAATGTTATGTTAAAGCTGCAGTACCTGATTTTACCTGAGAAATACATGTTAAACTCTGTTAAACTTGTACCGACGTTGTTTCGATACGTATGTTTTTGTTTTGAGGCGCTCTTGTGGCTTTGGAACTGTGGGCAAAGTGAAACCTGTACATCCGATCGGAGCACTGCTTCCTGCCCTCGTGATGATCTTTGGATGAGAACAAAAGCTCTACCTAACAAAAAAAGACCAAAACAAAAGACAAAAAAAATTGGGTACTTCAGCTTTCATGTTATTAAATCAGGTCTAAACCAGATCTAAACCAGGACTAAACCAGGAATAAACCAAAACTAAACCTGGACTAAATCAGGACTAAACCAGATCTAAATTAGGACTAAATCAGGACTAAACCAGGACTAAATCAAGACTTAACCAGGTCTAAACCAGGACTAAATCAGGTTTAAACCAGATCTAAACCAGGACTAAATCAGGACTAAATTAGGACTAAATCAGGACTAAACCAGGACTAAATCAAGACTTAACCAGGTCTAAACCAGGACTAAATCAGGTTTAAACCAGATCTAAACCAGGACTAAATCAGGACTAAATTAGGTCTAAACCAGATCTAAACCAGGACTAAACCAGGTCTAAACCAGGTCTAAACCAGGACTAAACCAGGTCTAAATCAGGACTAAACCAGGTCTAAACCAGGACTAAATCAGGACTAAATTAGGTCTAAACCAGATCTAAACTAGGACTAAATCAGGACCAAACCTGGACTAAACCAGGTCTAAACCAGGACTAAACCAAGTCTAAATCAGGTCTAAATCAGGCCTAAACCAGATCTAAATTAGGACTAAATCAGGTCTAAACCAGGACTAAATCAGGACTAAATCAGGTCTAAACCAGGACTAAATCAGGACTAAACCAGGTCTAAACAAGATTTAAATCAGGACTAAATCAGGACTAAACCAGGTCTAAACAAGATTTAAATCAGGACTAAATCAGGACTAAATCAGGACTAAACCAGGTCTAAACCAGGACTAAATCAGGACTAAATCAGGTCTAAATCAGGCCTAAATCAGGACTAAACCAGGACTAAATCAGGACTAAATCAGGTCTAAATCAGGCCTAAATTAGGACTAAATCAGGACTAAACAAGATCTAAATCAGGACTAAACCAGATTTAAATCAGGACTAAATCAGGTCTAAATCAGGCCTAAACCAGATCTAAACGAGATCTAAATCAGGACTAAATCAAGACTAAACTAGGCCTAAACCAGGACTAAATCAGGACTAAATCAGGACTAAACCAGGTCTAAATTAGGACTAAATCAGGACTAAACAAGATCTAAATCAGGACTAAACCAGGACTAAACCAGGATGACTCTAGACGTTGCATTACTTTCTGTTTGTTCCTATTCTAACTCTGTCAGCAGAACTTTGGAGGATCAGGCCAGTGTTTTGTGCAGAGCTGTTGTTTTCACTGTGAGATTACATTATATAAAGTGGTCCAGAGCCAGAGACGCAGAGGAGGAACTCAAAGGTTATGATGCACTTTCATCTCAACAGAGATGGACAATATGACCATAAAGTGCACACCATTTAAGATTACATTCATTTAGTATGCAATTGTGTTAAGTTAATTATATATTTATTGACAAAATAAATTAATAGAAATGTAACGGATGTTTCATGCTTTCATGCTTAAAGTCTATATTTCTAATTCTGACTTAGTTTGGTGGAAGGGCTGCTGTGGTAAATATTTATCATCGTTTTACATTTTTTGAAGGTGCAGTTTGTGAAAATTTGAGTTTGAAAAATAACAGTTCAAAATTATAGGACGTAAAATGGAATCCCGCTGTGATGTCATCAGAAAGTGACATACCGTTGAAATGAAAAGACAGTTAACACTCGACTGAAACACAAAATAAAGGTGTTATCAGGTATTATTATTTGTCAAATCATAATTATTGTGTAATTTATGTGGATTTTGGCCCTTGTTTTCAAAATGGTTGCTAGGTAACAGTTGTGGAATTACTTCTAATTATGCCATATTTTCTGCTCATGTCCAACCAGGAAGTAACATTATGAACTTTATAAAAACTGGGAACAAATGGCAAAATGTTTAGTAAAATCTGAAATATAATCATTAAATGTGACGTCTAACTTGTCATGGAGACTTTACGTTCTGGTTGTTTGAGGTTGCATTGATGTTCAAGCATTTATAACAGATCGTTGTATTTTAAATTTGATCTTGGATGTTGTATGTAGTGTAGTTGTATATTTGCATGTATTTGGATCCAACTAGGCCTGCACAACACGGTATATTGCACTAATCAATATCGCAACAACAAACTAAATGTATCGCAGTAACACCAAGGTTGTCGAACTGACAGAAGTGTAGTTTTTTAAGTGAAATAGGCAGATTTGTATGGAAGCCCGTTTCCGCCAGTGAAAAAAAATAAGCCCCACAGGAAGTCATAATTTCAAGTTTAAAAGTTTAAAATTACGACTTTTAAACTCCAAATTATAACTTTTAAACTTGAAATTATGGCTTTTAAACACGAAATTACGACTTTTAAACTTGAAATTATGACTTTTAAACTCGAAATTATGACTTTTAAACTCGAAATTATGACTTTTAAACTCGAAATTACGACTTTTAAACTCGAAATTACGACTTTTAAACTCGAAATTACGACTTTTAAAGACGAAATTACGACTTTTAAACCCCAAATTACGACTTTTAAACACGGGGGGAAATTACTTTACTTTTGAACTCAAAATTACGACTTTTAAACACAATATTACGACTTTTAAACTCGAAATTATGACTTCCTGTGGGGGCGGAAACGGGCTTCCATAGATTTGATACATTATGCACCTTTATCTGTTCCTCAATAAGTCTTGATTTAATCTGGCTTTTTCTGTGTCAAGTGTTTATTTTTGTCTGACAAGGAATGCACAATTTAGATTCAATATAATTTTGTTTCTCTTGATGATGTCATGGGCATAAAAGCTATTTAAAATATTTTACTATTACATTTTTTTGTATTAAATGTGATTCTTCCTCTTACAGTCAGACGGTGGACCTCTTGATGCAGGAGTCCGGCTGTCGTCTGGAGCATCCTTCAGCCACAAAGTTTCGGAATCACGTCATGGAGGGAGAGTGGGACAAGGTGAGCTCGGCCCGGGGAAATAAAAACTCACACATTTCAACGGAAACTGAAGGTAGTTTCTCGTTGTTGCTCCGACGGTGCAGACTTAGCGAGGGTGTTTGAATAAATGGCAACCAGGAAACAAGCAAATGTAAAAGAGTGAGAACTTTTGGTTAATTTTTTGAAGTGTGTTAAAGATTTGAGCCGCAGAGGGTGAAGTGATTTGCATATATGACTCATTAAAGATGTCCAAGTCAGTTCTTAAGTTGATTATTCTGATATCTGTTCATTTCAGCTCATTTTTAAAGGACAAATATTATGCAAAATTGACCAGGGGTTCTTGGAATGGTTTCAGGTTTTAAAAGAAGATGAAATGTACTTTTATCTGAATACAAAAGTGTCATTAGTTGTAAATTAAGCATATTTTTGGAGGATCTTGGACCAAAAATATAATCAAAACAAAAAATATGATAGTTATAAATGACTATATTCGACTAGTAAACCAATTTATTTGTCCAAAACTCAAGTTAAGGGGTACTCTGGGTGTTAAACAAACCTTAGGGGGTACACGACTGACGGACGACAGGTGCGTAGGAGAAAAAGCAATTAGTTGAAGACGTTTAAGAAGACTCCCGCACACTGTCTCACTCTTCATGAGTTTATTAGTACAACGTTTCGGTCCCTCTGACCTTCTTCAGGTATGAGGACAGCCCCTTCTGCTCCCTTTTTATAAGTTAAGGCAGTGGTTCTCAAACTTTTTCAGTCGCAACCCCAAAAATAACAATAGTTCACATTCGCGACCCCCAAACACAAAAAACAGGTGACACACAAAGTGATAAATTAGCCTTATTCATAATGTTTGATTTTATTTTGAGAATATAGACCCAGAAAAATGACTTTAATAGATCAACAAATAGGAATCTACATTCACCACTGCATTTGAAGGGTGTCAAGCCTTGTTTAACACCATTGTATACATTTTCCCCATCATCTGGGGACCCCTGGAAATCATTTCGCGACCCCCATTGGGGTCCCGACCCCTAGTTTGAGAACCACTGAGTTAAGGGACTGCCCCCCCCCAAAATAAAATCAACCAATCACAAAGGTGGACCAGACCCAATCACAATTTAACCACAATAATAAGTGTGTAAGTCTTGTTCCATCATCACATTATAAAAGTTTAAAATGACAGGAAGCAGTGCTGAGTTCTAAAATGGAGTCCCTCTGTGATGTCATCAAAAAGCGACGCGCCGCTGAAAATAAAGAGGCACTTAACGCTCAACTGAAACATCTTTCTGACAGTTTAAGCGGCCATTCAACAAAACAAAGGTGTTATCAGGTATAATTACTTGTCAAATCTTAACTATTGTGTAATTTATGTGGATTTTGGCCATTGTTTACAGTCTGGTTGCTATGGTAACAGTTGTAGAATTACCTCTAGGAAGGAAGTGACATTAAAAACTTTACAAAAACTGTAAAAACTGGGGACAAATAGGCAAAATGTTTAGTAAAATCTTAAATATAATCATGTTCACTACGTTTTGGTGAAATGTGTCGTCTGACCTTTAAGACTTTTAATGATTAGATTTGCCAAAATGTGTTAATTAAAGCGTTACAGACTTCAAAAACACAGAGGAGCTGATGTTGAGCGATAAATCAGACAAATGTGAATCAAACAAACACAATACCAGGCATATTTTAACAACAGACAATAATTTAATTCCGTTATTGCCCTAAATTATTCCGTTATTGACCGTTCTTATTTCATTTTATCAGTTGCTTTCGAGTAATTTCTGCATCAGACCTTAAAACAAAACAGGACAAGCCAGGAGCGCTGAGCTGGCAAATTTAAAATGAGGTTGTACACGAGTGGAGCCAATCATATTATCATCACCATGTGGAGGAAAATGCCCTTGCTCCGTGGGGTCAAAGTCACGTAATGTGTATTTTTAGACGTTTATGTCTCACCTTGCACCAGGCAGCTGTTTGTGATGGGACTGAAGCCGTGCGTGCACTTTATTGGTGCCATTATTTATTAAAATGCCACAATGTCAACACCGGGATGAGCTTCTTATGGTGTTGACGTCATTTATTTTGCTGAATTTATGGGAAAAAAGGTTCATAAAAAGTATCAAATTATGTAAATTGTTGCAGTGGTAGGAGGAATAGTATGACGTTCATTTCAATCCGTGTATTTCTGCCCTGTCCTGGTTATAATAAAACTTCAAAGTCAATTTCAATACTGAGGAAAAGGTTGATACTCATTTGTTTGTGTGGGCTCAAAAATCATTCTAAAACTGTTCAAGAAAGGTCAAATTAAGTCCCGTTTATGTACTTTTTTAGTGATGCACTTGTCACTACTTCAGATATACAGTAGTTTTGTTTTTTAATACTAGTTTTAGGATCGATTAGTGCAACTTTATTTGACAGAGGGACAGATTTTTCATTGGTTTTGTCGTCAGGACCAGAAACGTGTCCAACGCAGGACTGAGCGAGGACTAAACCAAGACTGAACCAGGTCTAAACCAGGACAAAACCAGGTCTAAACCAGGACTTAACCATGTCTAAACCAGGTGTAAGCCAGGAATAAGCCAGAATTATACAGGACTAAACCAGGTCTAAACCATGACTTAATAATGTCTAAACCAGGACTAAACCAGGACTAAACCAGGTCTAAACCAGGTCTAAACCAGGTGTAAACCAGAACTAAAGTAGGACTAAGTCAGGACTAAATCAGGATTATACAGGACTAAACTAGGTCTAAACCAGGTCTAAACCAGGACTTAATCATGTCTAAACCAGGAAAAAAAACAGGACTAAACCAGGACTAAACCAGGTCTAAACTAGGACTGAACGAGGACTAAACCAGGACTAAACCAGGTCTAAACCAGGACAAAACCAGGTCTAAACCAGGACTTAACCATGTCTAAACCAGGTGTAAACCAGGACTAAAGCAGGACTAAACCAGGACTAAACCAGGAATAAGCCAGAATTATACAGGACTAAACCAGGTCTAAACCAAGTCTAAACCAGGACTAAACCAGGAATAAGTCAGAATTATACAGGTCTAAACCAAGTCTAAACCAGGACTTAATAATGTCTAAACCAGGACTAAACCAGGACTAAACCAGGTCTAAACCAGGTGTAAACCAGAACTAAAGTAGGACTAAGTCAGGACTAAATCAGGATTATACAGGACTAAACTAGGTCTAAACCAGGTCTAAACCAGGACTTAATCATGTCTAAACCAGGAAAAAAAACAGGACTAAACCAGGACTAAACCAGGTATAAACTAGGACTAAACCAGGTTTAAACCGGGATTAAACCAAGACTAATATTCTCTTATCAGGACACTTGATTATAGATCTTTGTTTCCCCAAAATTTCCCACAGTAAAACAGGGCATAGCCAAAGAGCAATAAAAAAGGTTAATGTGTTTTTGTAAAAGTTTTTATGATTTTCTAATTTTTACTTTATCTGGTGTTGAAAATTACAACTAAACAGATTGATGACATCACACTGGGAAAACAAAAAGTATGTATAATCTACAAAAAAAAACCAACTACTACTGTTTTGACCCTTTAAACACTCATTCAACAAAATAAAGATTTGCACATATATTTGTATTTGTCAAGTGAAAAATCTGTCAAAAAATCTGTGACATTAGATGAGTTTTAGTCCAGTGTACTTCTTGATTTCCTATTGTGATGTCATCATTTACAACCAGGAAGTAACATTAAAACCATAAAAAATTGCTAAACTGGGATAAAATTTTAAATATATTTATCTGAGCTGCATTTTAGTTCAATGAGTAGTCCGACCTGTCAAAACATATTATCATTTTGGTTACAGTTATCATATCGTGGACATTTTTATTGTTGTTTTGAACTTGTAAACACACACTGAAATCTGTTCTATTGCTGTGTTGTGTGATCAAATCTCTACCAAAAAGATTAACGCAAACGTACTTGTATTTTTTCAGGCCGAGAGTGACTTGAATGAGCTGAAGGTGCTGATGCATTCTCCCAGCGCCATTGTGGTAAGTTCAGCGATATTAAAGGTACAGTATGTAGCCTCTTATTTGTGTAAAAATAACTTAAAGTGCAGATGACAAGTTCAAGTTTTGATTTTATTTGGTGGAATAATACCTGTTGTAAGTATAAATAATAGTTTTACACCAATCAAGAGTCATTTTGTGAAGAAAAGTTAAAAAATATGTAGAACAGAGACCCAAAACGTGATGACATCACACTAGGGAGACTCACTAGGGACAATTTACAACCAAGAAACACAATTTTCTGACTCTTTAAACATGAATTCAACAAAATACAGATGTTCCTATTTATTTTTATTTGTCAAATAATAATTTCCGTGACACTTGAGGAGTTTTGACCCAGTGTACGGCATGGTTGCTAGGTAACTGTTACAGAATTTCCCAGTGTGATGTCATGATTTACAACCAGGAAGTAAAATTTAAACTTTAAAAATGGCCAAACTGGGATAAAAATGGTTAATTCCTTAGCAGAATCTTAAATATAATGATGTTAACTGTGTTTTGGTAAAAGTAGTACTTCAGCCTGTCCTGGGCACTTTAACTGAACCTGTGTCAGAGCTTAAACCTGCAGGTTCATTCTGTTTATAGCGACAGCCTCTATTGAAAGCTCAGGGGTTTCATTTTACGTGGAATTTAAAAGCACACATAAGAACAAAACTTACTCTACAAACTCAGGAGGGCTGAAGTCGACTAAAGACATTCTTGGTCGACTAAAGACCTGCCCCATCGACGGATCAATCGACTAAAAGGGGGTGTGGCAAAAATGGATTTAAAGAATATGAAGTATCTCCGTTTATTAGACCCAAACTGCACTCAAAAAACCACAACTGCACAGAAGTTCATTTTATAAAGTTTTATAAAGAAAAGTGTATTTAGAGTGTATTGTATATATAAATTAGATTAAACTCATGATATACTCCAAAATCTTCAGCTGACTCACTTCACATCTTCTTGTTTTTGCGATATACATTTCTTAATAAATAAAATAATTTGTCGACTAATAAAAATGTTGGTCGACTAAGACGGGGGTTCCCAAACTTTTCTGGCCGGACTCCCAAATTAGCCCAGCAAGTGACTCGGGAAAGATAATTTTAAGTGAAGCTTGTTAAATCAGGTTTAATATTGGTTATTGTAATAGTTTACTGCTTGTTAGACCCTATTTCCCAAAGAAATACTGTTTTTAATTTGAAACAGAGCAAATACAGAGTCATATTTATTAAAATTAGATCTTGAAATCATCTTGCGACCCCCAGCTCATCCCTCGCGACCCCCAGTTTGGGAACCACTGGATTAAGACACCATCGACAGATTAAACGACTGAAGGATTACAGCTCTGAAACGTACTCACTCCTCAATCTCTGATCATAGAATCTCTGCTTCGCAACTTTAAATTTTTTTTTTTTTTTACCAGACCTCATTTCCATGTATCAGGGTTTCTGAGGGGCATTCAAAAGCATTAAAAGTAATTAAATGGATTTAGGCACAAATAAGGCATTAAAAATCCATTAAAAAGCATTAACTTCAATCCCCGCAGGCGTTAAATCTAATTTTGAATCCAATTTTGAAAAATAAAAATCTATCAGAAGAATAAATATAAACTAATAATAAAAATTTGCAAATAATTATTTTCTCCCCAGAGCCGCTGTATCAGCCAATCAGTAGTGCGTGTTCATGAGCAGGGGCGGACTTACCATTAGGCAACAGGCCACAATTGCCTTGGGCCCCCAACCTGAAGGGGCCCCCAATGAGATGCCCCCCTGATCATCATAATCACAAGGTTCTGAAACAGTTGCTAATCTCTCAATATTAATATAAGATACAAATTTACCAACATACGGGAAATATGGTCTTATTTTTTAAATATTCTTCTGGGGAATGACCTCCAAACCCTCTGTTAAGAACATCTAAGTTATTGCAAAATGCGAAGTGAATTCAAATGTTATCTTATCACCCCAAATGTATTAACCTTTCCAACCACCACACGTAAAAAATAACAATAATTCAACAAACAATTCAAGACACATTACAGAAAAAGGGCCCTGTGCCTAATTTTGCCTTGGGCCCCCATATTCCAAGGTCCGCCACTGTTCATGAGTAGTTTTTACTTTCAAATTTAACATTCAAATATATTTTGAATCTGAATCTGAAGATGTAGTGGATTTATTGAATGTAGATGTTAAAAGCTGAGATCAAATCATTTATAAAGTAAGAGATAAGGTTCTAAACATACATTTGATGGTTTGTATTTCATGTAAATTCTTTTTTTAATAATATGAAGTACTTTATTATTTATTGTTTTTTGATTATTTCTTATTATTGATTATTGTTCTAGTCATTCTGCTGCCAGTGGATGGTTTGAAGCCGGTAGTGTTGACATGATAAAAGTGAAGATGTCTTGTTTTGACTTTGATTATGGCATTAAAAATCTTGGAATGTGGCATTAAAAAGCATTACATTTGATTTACTGAAACCTGCAGAGATATATAGATAGATCACAAATGTACAGATCACAAAATAAACACGGAAAGACATGGAACATTTCTGCACGAACACTGTTTAAAAAGGTCTTTTTGCTTTGCTTCCAACTGGTTTTAGTTGTAGCATCTGGCAACCCAAATGTGAGGCTCGTTCTGCTTTCTGATTGGAAAAACGCCCCCAAAAAAACAAATGAAAAAATCAACAACGATGCACAATGTTTTTGTAAACAAGAATAAATCAACATTCCATTTGTAAAAGGTATTAGAATAAAAAAAAACAGAACCAAAAACATTCACCGCACACTTCCTTACTTGCAAACATGCCTGACGAAGGCCTAGTGCCGAAAGGTCGTTTATGCTTATGTCCGAATAATATAATAGTTTTTTGCA
Source organism: Rhinogobius similis (assembly GCA_019453435.1). Classification (NCBI taxonomy): domain Eukaryota; kingdom Metazoa; phylum Chordata; class Actinopteri; order Gobiiformes; family Gobiidae; genus Rhinogobius; species Rhinogobius similis. The sequence goes on from CM033626.1 coordinate 33,878,301, forward strand.
AGTGACGCAGTGTGTAAAAGCTATTAAAAAAATAACAAGTACAAAAAGTATAATAAGTGCTTATTTTGATTTTACTTGTCCTAAAACAGTAAAACTAGTCAAATGAAATCAAAGCAAATTCATAAAATAGTTAAATCCGTAAAATAAATTACAAAAGATCGCACAATTTACGCAGTGTTAAAAGAAAGTGAATAAAAGTGGGTCTTAAAGGGCCTGTACCTGATTTTTACTGAACTAGTCCATGTTCCTGATTTTTTTTGCACGTAACAAAGTAAAATCTGTGTTGCCCCAGCACAGATATATTGTAAAGAATCTGTGTGACTTAAAATGACACCACAGCTTGTACTCTGTATCTATTTAGAGAGCTTTTTATTCTACGAGAAGTAGCAAGTGCACCGTTAGCATGCTAATGTTTGTTAGCTTTACCTGGGACGGTCTGCGACTCTCTTGGTTCAGAAAAGTGCTTCTAAACTGTGAATTTTTAGGATGCTGGGACTGTATTATGAAAGTGAGTGATACATGTGACTGATGTAAAGACTTTATCATGAAGTAGTTCTTTTTTTCACGTTTCAAAACAGTAAAAATCAGGTACAGGGCCATTAAGACAAGCTCCTGTGTGGGGGTTTGGAGGCAGAGCGTTCAAACATGTTTACCTCAGATCTGGTCGCACAATTAATCTGAATATCTGTTTATAAAATTACAGTTTCTACAACAATAGACTGAGTAACGCCTGGTCTAATCTAATCTGGTCTAAACTCTGTCAAACCCTGTCCTTCTGCAGAGGATGAAGTTCCTGTTGCTGCAGCAGAAGTATCTGGAGTTCCTGGAGGACGGGAAGGTTCTGGAGGCTCTGCAGGTTCTCAGGGCCGAACTCACTCCTCTGAAGTACAACACCGAGAGGATCCACATACTCAGCGGGTCAGTCACACTTTACTGTTAATGTTTGTAAAAGTTTTATAGCAGTAGAAGGAAAAAAACGTAGATGATCATGACTTGTTTCTTAGAGATGTAGAGGAACAAAATACCCCATAAATCCTTCATCTATCTTGCGTTTATTTCATTACACAAATTTTAATTGCTCAAAAATACCTATTTACAATGCACAATTAATCGAAATCTAATCAAAATTGCGATTTGAATGAACATAGTTAGCAAATCGCAAATAGTTTCCTTCAAACAACAAAATATCTTGTTTTATGCTGCATAAAATGTACAAACCCTGCAGTTTAGATTTGTTGAAACATGCCCTGAAAAGTGGTACCGATACGTGAGTAAATGCGTCAAAAACGTGTCTGAAAGTTACAAAAACAAGACTAAAAGTGACAAGAACAATACTAAACGTGACAAAAACTTGACTGAAAACAACAAAAATGCAACTAAAAGTGACAATAATGTGACTAGAAGCAACAAATATGTGACTAAAAATGACAATAATGTGACTAGAAGCAACAAAAATGTGACTAAAAGTGACAATAATATGACTAGAAGCAACAAAAATGTGACTAAAAGTGACAATAATATGACTAGAAGCAACAAAAATGTGACTAAAAGTGACAATAATATGACTAGAAGCAACAAAAATGTGACTAGAAGCAACAAAAATGTGACTAAAAGTGACAATAATGTGACTAGAAGCAACAAAAATGTGACTAAAAGTGACAATAATATGACTAGAAGCAACAAAAATGTGACTAGAAGCAACAAAAATGTGACTAAAAGTGACAATAATATGACTAGAAGCAACAAAAATGTGACTAAAAGTGACAATAATATGACTAGAAGCAACAAAAATGTGACTAAAAGTGACAATAATATGACTAGAAGCAACAAAAATGTGACTAAAAGTGACAAAAATGCTACAAAAAGCAACAAAAATGCGACTAAAAGCATCAATAATGTGACTTAAGTGACAAATACGCAACAAAACCATAAGTAAAAGTGACAAAATGTGACTAAAAGCGCTTTGGATTCTTTTATTAGTTTATTAGCGCTCAGATGGGACAGAAATATGGGGTGAGATTTGTTTCATATTAATTTATTGACGCAAAAAGAAAGATTAATTCAAAATCCCAGATTTTTTCACAATCCCTGACTTGCATTTATGGATTTATGCATGCAAAATTAGATTTGCATATAAATATTTGTGAATAAAACATATTTTTGTTTTGTGAATCTGTGTTTTTGCATGCGAGAATCTGATACTGAATTTGAGGATCACCTAAATTGTGCATTCTTCACCTTTGTGAATGTGGATATTTATGAGACAAATTTTACACATTTTGTAAAACATATCTATGCAGAATTTTGGATTCACGCAAAATCTGGATTTATTCAAAAAGTTAGATTTGCATGCAGAATTTTTTCACACAAATTCTCAATTGTAAAAATTAAGTTACATTTTATTTTTAAATCTGTAGTTTTGCATGTGAGTGTGTGACTTTGCATTTGTGGATCGCTCACCACGTGCATTCATCCTCTGATCTCGCCGAGGATCTTTTTGACACAAACATTCCGCGTTTCTGCACTCTCTCAACTCATTCAGAAGACAGCGCTGTCCCTCTGTTCTCTACTTAAAGGTGGAAAGGGTTTTTGCAAGGAATATGCTTCTCCTTTCTGCTGCGTGTCAAAAAAAATCTTTACAATTCCATTAATTTAATTAGTCGACTAATAAAAAATTTGGTAATCTCTACTCTACTCTACTCATGATTGAAGGTGAGACACTACAGGTAAAACAAATTTATTTCATTTTTTAGTTTTTTTGGTCAGTTTTCTCTTTCAATCGCCTTTCATGTGGAAACAACATAACGTGTCCAATCTGATCCTAAAGATGTTTTATTATTTCTTTTAATCCACTTCATCCATAGATTTCTTGGGACATTATAATTTCAAAGGCCGTTTTCTTAAAACTTTTCTCCCACAGAGACATAAAGATCAGCCTCAAAGTAGATCCTACACCAAACTGTACAATCTGGACTCAACAAGATTTTGACGAAACGTACAGGATTTTTTTATATTTAATTCTAAAACAGATTTATTGAAGATTTAAGTTAAAAAAAATGAGACGAAATTTGAATTTTTAGGCCAATTTTCAGTCAAATTGAGTTTAGTTAAAAACTAAATAAGAAATCCAAAATCGCGTCTGTGAATTTTTTTTGTAACTAATGTCAAGGTCAAGGTTAAGGTCATCTTTATTTATAAAGCACCTTATACAATAATAAGACATTATCCCAAAGTGCTGGACAACAACAATAAAACACAATATTAAAAACACAAAGATTCCTGGACACAATGTTTAGCATTTATACAGTATATAAAAGTGCTCAGGTCAATTTGAATTAAAAGCCAGCGCAAAGAGGTATGTTTTTAATAGCGATTTAAAGCTTGTATTGTATGGAAGAGCATTCCACAGTGTGTGTACAAAAAGAACCAAGAAATGTAAACCCGGCTCTGTCCCAAATGTATATTCTTTGCTATTTTTACACATAAAATGCCTTATTTCTACATGAAAACATGACACGATGACAAACATGTAATACATTTTTCTCTTACATTTATGTGAGTAAACTACAGGAGAAGTTTAACATTGATATCTTTAAATTTAAGATATTTTCCTATTCACCTACAGCGTCTCACATTAAATAGTAAAAGAGTCAAATTTGCATAAGTGCTTTAACTGGCTAAAGCACAAATATTTTAATCAAGTCTTGTCTATTTATTCCCCATTTCCTTTTGAGTTTTGATTTTGTTTGCTGCCTCATATCCTTCCATCCTCTCGTTATTATTATTTACTACTGTCTCACTGCTGTTACATTGTCCTGCGTAAATGGAGGGCGCTGGTGTTAAGAGCTGAGTGCTGGTGCAATGGGGGCGAGTGTTTGAGGAATCTGTTGAAAATAGTAGTAAGATTTTTTGTTTTTTAAAGTGTGGCAAAAATGAGTCACTGTTTCTGCAGAGCTGAGTAATACAGGGCACGGATAAAAGACACAAAAGAGAGACTGCTTTCATCATGAGACCTTTTCGTAGGTGGAATAAACTGGGTATGTTTTGTGCTTTAAAGTGTTAGAAGAACTTGATTGAGTTTGTCGGGCAAGCTTGGTCTGTTTTAGGGCTTAGAAACCTGTTTTTTTCTCTGTCCTGTCACGCATTTTTAAGTATGATGTATTGCTACAGAAAATATTACAAAAAGCGATAACATTGAAAGTAATTTATGCCATTGACACAATAATCCAAAAGAAGAAGAATCCAAAGTATTTTCTACAGGGTGTATGTGGGGTCTTAAAAAGTAAAAATATTATGCATTTTTTGTATTGTTTTTAGCCTTTAAACATGCTCTTGAGCACCTTTGCCATCTCACAAACACAAAAGGGTTTATTATTAAATAATTCATGTTTTCCTCAGGAGTCTGCACAAGACACTTCATCCAGCCAGTAGATGGCGCCAAGCGTTTAGCGTATTAGCTCTGTAAGCAAACGTGCTAAAGGCAGTTATCAGGCTAGCAGCAGCAGTGATTGTGTTTAGACGGAAGAAATGCTCAGAACGAGCCTGGAGATGATTTAAGGACTGCAAAAGATTCTCTGATAAGTGACGTAGATCAGTGGATCCCAAAGTGGGGGTCTGGACCCCAGAGGGTCACAAAGATTTAGCTGGGGGTCGCAAGAGGATTTTGAGATCTAATTTGAATAAATATGACACTGTATTTGCTCTTTAAAAAAAAAAAAAAAAATTAAAACGTATCTTTTTGTGAAATAGGGTCTAATAAGACAATAAACAATTAAAATAACCAATATTAAACATTTAACATTTAACATGTATTTTAAGTTTTTAACACAGGTCCCGGCCAGAAATGTTTGGGAACCCCTGACGTAGATGATCCAAAAATACGTCCGAAAATCCAGGGAGTTTAGAAGGAAGTGTGTTTGACGCTCAGAGGGGGGAGGTTTTTCTTACACACTTTCATCAAAACATCGTGAATGCAACCGAATGCTACTTCAGGTGTGTTTTTGATGATGATGGAACATTGTTAGAACATTTAAATAAGTTACTCATAAACTTTATAGTCTACAATTTATTGAACTGCAGAAAAGAAGAAATACAAATCAGTACATTAAATAAATATTGAGCCCCACAAATTATCGATTCGGCATCATTTACTGAATCATAATTAAACATTCCAATCGATAACATTTATTTATGTATAACAGGCTCGCAGGGCTTTACAAAATTGTTGATTAAACCAGCTGAAGTTAATAAATAGTACCAGAACCTGAACTCTGCCATTTCATGTTTAATCATTATCTCGTCTGACAAAACAGAATTCTAAGCGTTCATAAATCCATCAGTTGTACCTTCACTTTTTTGTACTTTATAGAGCTGCACAATTTGGGAAAAATATGTAATTGGGATTTATCTGACCAGCATTTCGATTGCGATTAGATAAGATTTTGTTACATTTACATTTTGACAAAAAGACTGAAATAGCTATGAATCTATGAACTGACAAACCAATAACTACAATAAGATTTTCAGACCGTGTTTGTACAGTAAACTGCAGGGTTAACAGTTTTTATGCAGAATAACACAGGACATTTTGTAGTTTGTGGATGAAATCATGGTACAAAAAACTGCAGCCTGTGATTTGCCATTTTCTTCCTTTCAGATTGTGATTTCGATTCGATTGCGATTCATCTCATAACTAGACCGGACTGTATTTACAGGACTTTTTTGAGCTTTAAACCATGTTCTAACAATGTTCCATCATCAAAAACACACCTGAAGTAGCATTCAGTTGCATTCACGCTGTTTTGAGGAATGTTTATTAGAAAATCCCCTCTGAGCGTCAAACACACTTCCTGCTGAACTTCTGGGATTTTCTGACGTATTTTCAGACTTCATACGTCACTTATCTGAGAATGTTCTGCTGTTTTTAGTCCTTGAATCATCGCTAAACTCACTCTGAGCATTTCTGCCTCTAAACACAATCACTGCTGCAGCAAATCCGCACAATGATGTCTTTTCAGCGCTAACTTCACTAGATTGTATATAGCGAAGGCACCATCTGCTGGTCATTTCATCATGCGATTTCATAGTGGCTGATAACACAGAATGAATAAGAAACCTTTTTTTTTTTACATGAGATGGCAAATTTAAGGCACTCAAGAGCATGTTTAAAAGCTAATATCAGTATTTTTCCTTTAAACAGTTGCCAGCCCTCGATGTTGTCCTCGTTTATCGCAGCTCTTTGTTGAAACAGAAATGAAAACCGTAGTATGTTTTGCAGGTACCTGATGTGCAGTCACGCTGAAGACCTCAGAGCCAAAGCCGACTGGGAGGGAAAAGGCGCCGCGTCTCGGACCAAGCTCCTGGACAAACTGCAGAGTGAGTCTCAAACACTAACGAGCTAAAACAACACGGATCATGGTGACAGTGTGCAGGCCAAGTGGCTCAGGAACGGTGTCATGATGCTAAGATTTAAATATTCAAACTCTTTTTCAATACTAAGGAAAAGACTCAATACTTGATACATAAAAAACACACTTTTCTGAAAGGTATTAATGTCATTTTCAACCCAACGTTAACTTGTGCTCTTATAATGATCCAGAAAAAGGTGAAGCTCTTTTATAAAACTGTTCAGAAAAGGATCATTTTTAACCTGTTAATGGGATTTGTTTACTTTCTTTTTGTATCAGTATTTCAAATTACAACCCTACTCAGGACTAAGGGATAATACTGACATTTTTTTGACACATTATCATGGCAAAGTGTAATTTAATTCAAAATATAATTGTAACATTACGAATAAGTTGCATGTATTGACCTTATTCTGCCCCGCCCACTTTTGCCGTTTTTTGCACTTTTGTTGTAAACGCACTTTCGTTTGACGAGAACTCCGTTAAAGCTAATGACGAACGAGGGAAAAGTCTTAAATGCTTAAAATGTTACATAAAGTAGATTGATTTGTGTAAAATGTTTGACCACGAGCAACAAGTCAACAACGCACAGATTTTCTGGAGTCTGAAAACAGCTTTTTAGTCCATGTAGAACTTATTTTCTGTTGAGCTCATCTGCCCCGTGTGAACTACAACGGAAACAAGACGGCGACGCGTACGGCAACTTCCGGAATAAGGTCAATAGAATTGTACTTTATTATAAGAGAAAACTACACCAATGTCTGAGAGAACATCATCTGCACGTAAATAGCATTTTTATACTCAACATGGTGATATAATGGAGATTATCACAATTATACAAATTGTACCAACTATAATTATTACTGTCTGTCCTTTTTATTTTTGATAAATAATATTATTGTTTGTTGTTCCATTCCTAAACTAAACTTCCTTCATTGTGCAAGTTTAAATTTAAATTCAAAAGATCAAAGAGTGACGTTTTCAATTGTTTCTGGATTTTTACTTGAGACCAATGAAAACCGAGATGGAGGAATTTCCAGGAAAAGCTTGTTGTTTGTTTGAATCTGTGTAAAAACCGTGTGATTCCTCGCGTCCACAGCGTACCTGCCTCCGTCTGTGATGCTTCCCCCTCGAAGGCTCCAGACTCTGCTGAAACAGGCCGTGGAGCTGCAGAGAGAGCGCTGTCTGTACCACAACACCAAACTGGTGTCCGGCCTGGACTCTGTGTCGCTGCTGCTCGACCACACCTGCAGCCGGTAACTACCAACAACTACAACGACACATTTACAACTGTATATTCAGAGGAAAACTAGGCGTGGACTCTGAACTGGACCATAGTCTGGTCTCAGGGTCACATCTATTCATTTTTGTAGCGTCCAAAATCACATCAACAGTTGCTTCGATGGGCCACAGGTAGAAAGAAGCTTAAAGTGTGTATGACACGTTTTAACATTTTTCTAATTTTGTATTAATATGTAATGTACATAAAAAATATTGTTTTACACCAATCAAGTCACAGTTTGTGGATAAAAGTTGAAAAATCTGTTTAAAATTACAGCAAGTAAAAAACTGATGACTTCACACTGGGGAGACTCATTCCATCCAAAGGTTTTGCATAATTTATACAAAAGAAACAACTTATTTTACCCTTAAAACATTAATTCTACAAAATAAAGGTGTTCACATATATTTTGATTTATCTGACAAAAAAATGTCAGACATTAGCCAAGTATTAGCCCAGTGTACAAACTAATTTCCTAGTGTGATGTCATCTTTTACAACCAGGAAGTGATATAAAAAAAAACTTTAAAAAGGCTAAAAATGATGAAATGTATAATTATTTTTAACAAAACTTCAAATATATTTATCTGACCTGTATTTTAGTTACATGCGTGGTTTAACCTGTCATAGGCACTTTAAATAAATAATGTTCAAGAGAATTTAGCAAATGGATAACTGTCCCAGAGCGCCCCCCTGTCCTTGACCCTCTTTATTTAAAAAAAAAAAAAACTGGGAAAAAGGAAGTTCATCCAGTGCAGAGAGAGTTCCTTCGGACAAATGGGAACATCCAGGTCACAGGTCAGGGTCATGAAATGGAGCAGCCGCCGCAGTGTCTGAAACAAAGAGAGAAAAACATGTGAACAGCAATGAACAGGCCACAGCTGAACTAAAATCTTAAATATTGTTTGTGGGGACAGTTGGAAGAACCAGAGGACAGTGTTCAAGCTGCCATACTTCCTCCAGCAGCGTAGCTAAAACTGTAGATTTTTATTGCTGTTCCTAATTGGCCTGACCATAAACGGTTTCAAAGAGGAACGTTTTGAGCCGCGTCTTAAATCTAGAGACTGTGTCGGCCTCTTTAACATGAACAGGAGCTGGTTCCATAACAGGAGCTTGGTATAAACGCTCGACCTCCTGCTGTGCTTTTAGAAACTCTAGGACCAACAATAGTCAAGTATTTTGAGAGGATTGTACATGGCAACCCAGAAATGAGCTGAAATGAAACTGTCTAAACTGTCTTTGTTTTGATAAATTTGTTTTCCAAAAGTATAACCATTGCATAAACCACAAAAGAGCATAAATCATGTAAAGTACTCCTTTTTTCACCCTTTCCTTTGTAAATCATATTCTGAAATGAGAGTGACACAGATTTTCTCATTTCTTAAAGGACACATATTCTGCTACAGTGACCTTTTTGAGCTTTTATCCAAGTTCTAACAACGATCCGTCATCAAAAACACACTTGAGTAGCATTCAGCTGCATTCACGCTGTTTTGAAGAATGTGGGTGTGACAATCCTCTCTCTTTCTGATGAACTCCCCGGATCGCTGAAGTTTTTTCTGTCGTTTATCCAAGAATATTTTGCTGTTTTAAGTCCTTAAATCACTGCCAGACTCAAAAAATTGATCAACATTTTCATTTCTATTTATTTTAATGAAAACAAAACTGTCTTTCGATACTAATTCATAAAAAATACCGTCTTTTAATCAGTGAAATTCAACACAAAAAAGTGAATTTCCTTCCCCCAGAGTCTAAATTCCGAGCCAAGTTGATCAACAAAGATAAGCCATAACTAAATCTCGGTCTCAGTTATTATTTGAACAATTGCGCAGGCTTTTTTCAATGCTGTGTGTTGTTTTTGTTGTTTTTGCAGGAAGCAGTTCCCGTGCTCCACTCGGCAGATTCTGACTGAACACTGTAACGAGGTGTGGTTCTGTAAATTCTCCAACGACGGCTCCAAACTGGCCACAGGCTCCAAAGACACAACTGTCATCGTGTGGCAGGTCGACATGGTGAGACGCCAGAGCCTCTTACACCCAGAAAACGAACTTCCAGATGAGTTTTATTGCACACATTATACTAAATTTGAGCTTTTAACCATGATTTAACATTGTTCTGTCGTCAAAAACATGCCTGGAGTTGTATTTAGCTTCATTCACACGTGTTTGATGAAGTCTGATGAGTAAGTCGTATCCTGCTGAGCCTCACAAAACACTTAGTTTGAAATTTCTCAGTTCTCTGACTTCAAAGGTAGAGTTGTTTTTCTGTCTTAATGCAGCTGTCTGTTCAAACACACTTTTTCTCCTGTTGTTTAGCCTCTGAAGCCTCTGAGCAGATGACTTTATTTACCTCTTAAAGGTAAAGGCTGCACAATTAAACGAAACCGAAACAAAATCGCAATTTTAATGGACAACAAAATGTCTTGCTTTGATTTGAATAAACACTGTAGTCTGGATTTGTACAAATATGTTCTGAAACAAGCGACAAAAGCGTGACAAAAAGCAATAAAAATGCCTTCAAAAGCGAAAAAAACACACCTGCAAACAAGAAAAACGTGACTCAAAACACCAAAATGAGACTAAAAGCGACAAAGAAGCATTTAAATATGACAAACACAACTAAATGTGACAAAAACAAGGCTAAACGCAATAAAATGTGTTCAAAAGAGATAAAAACACATCTACAAACACGACTCAGTGCACCAAAATGTGACAAACACGTGACTAAAAACAATAAAGACGCAACAAAAAGTGACAAAGACACGTTTAAATATAACAAACACAACTGAACGTGACAAAAACGTGACTGAAAGCGACAAAGTGGTATTTAAAATGTGAATTCGAATTGAATCCTATTATTAGTACATAAATCGCAAAAAACACACACATGCAAACAATAAACGCGACTCAAAACACCAAAATGAGACTAAAAGCGACAAAGAAGCATTTAAATATGACAAACACAACTAAATGTGACAAAAACAAGGCTAAAAGCAATAAAAATGTGTTCAAAAGAGACAAAAACACGCCTACAAACATGACTCAATGCACCAAAACGTGACTAAAAATGACTAAGACGCAACAAAAAGTGACAAAGACACATTTAAATATAACAAACACAACTGAACGTGACTAAAACGTGACTGAAAGCGACAAAGTGGTATTTAAAATGTGAATTTGAACAGAATCCTATTATTAGTACATAAATCGCAAAAAAACACATCTGCAAACAATAAACGCGACTCAAAACACCAAAATGAGACTAAAAGTGACAAAGAAGCATTTAAATATGACAAACACAAATGGAGAGAATACAAATGTAAAGAAGCGGAATCTTTATTACTATAACAATTGTAAGCATTTGAACAGAGGCCCAATTGTATTTTGTTTCTGTTCTGTTTTGTCTACTGTTTTTGTTATAAAAACGAAATAAACATTAAGTTTAAAAAATATATATATATGACAAACACAACTAAATGTGACAAAAACAGGGCTTAAAGCAATAGAATGTGTTCAAAAGAGACAAAAACACGTCTACAAACATGACTCAATGCACCAAAACGTGACTAAAAATGACTAAGAAGCAACAAAAAGTGACAAAGACACATTTAAATATGACAAACACAACTGAACGTGACTAAAGCACGACTGAAAGCGACAAAGTGGTCTTTAAAATAACCTATTATTAGCACATAAATTGCAAATCCAATCTTAATTGCACTGGTCAGAACAATCACAATTAGATATTTTTCCTAAATCACGCATCTCTGTTAAAAGCAATAGAAAAATACAAAGTGAACATGAATCGTGATAAAATCTAAATCATGATCTGACCCCAAGAAAATCATGATAAGAATTTTTCGCCAAATCGCCCAGCCCTTGTTGAAGAGCATGTTTAAAGTTTATATTATTTATATTATATTATTATTATTTTTAGTTAAGTTTAGTGGGATAGCACCTGTAGTAAAGATTTATAATAATTTTACATTCATACTGTTGCAGATTGTGAAGTAATTTAGAAAAATTTAAGATAAAAATTACAGGTTTTACATTTTAAAACAGAATCTCTTTGTGATGATTGAAAATACAGAGACAATTTCCAGCAACTGACACATTTTTCTGACACTTTAAACAATCGTTCAACAAAATAAAGGTGTTATTAGGTATTATTTCCTGTCAGTTCCGAGCTATTGTGTAATTTAATTGGATGTTGGCCTTGTTTACAGTCTGGTTGCTAGGAAACTGTTGTGGATGTCATATTTGCAGCCCATGTTCAACCAGGAAACTAAAACTGTTATACTGGAGAAAAATAGGAAAAAATTGCGGTAAAATCTTGAACATCTTAAACAAAAACACCAGTCTAACCTGTAATATGCCCTTTAAAGGCTAATAAGAATACAAATAATGCATAATGTAATCTGTTTTTGACTGATTATAATACATTCTTGGCTGGTTTCATTATATTTTGTGTGTTTAGTCAAACTTGTCAATGATAAATGAGTGTGTTGTTTGTTCTCGTGTACGACAGGAGAGCCACAGTCTGAAGATGCTGAAGACGCTGGAGGGTCACGCGTACGGAGTGTCGTATCTGTCCTGGAGTCCTGACGACGTTTACCTCATCGCCTGTGGCCCCGACGACTGCTCCGAACTCTGGCTCTGGAACGTGCAGGTAACACAGGATCTAAATATTCTGCATTTTTCATCTCGCTATTAGCCTTTAAACATGCTCTTGAGTGCCTTAAATTTGCCATCTCACATTTTAAAACAAAAAAAGCTTCTTATTCAGTCTGTGACCTGTGTTGTTGTGTTATCAATCACTATGAAATGACACTTACGGAGTGTATCCAGCCAGCAGATGGCACCAGCGCAATATACAATCTAGTGAAGTTAGCGCTGAAAAGACGTCATTGTGTGGATTTGCTGCAGCAGTTATCGTGTTTAGTGGCAGAAATGCTCAGAAAGAGTTTAGCGATGATTTAAGGACTAAAAACAGCGGGACATTCTCAGATAAGTGATGTATGAAGTCTGAAAATACGTCAGAAAGTCCCAGAAGTTCAGCAGGAAGTGTGTTTGACGCTCGGAGGGGGAGGATTTTCTAATAAATATTCCTCAAAACAGCGTGAATGCGACTGAATGCTACTTCAGGTGTGTTTTTGATGTTAAACCATTGTTCAAACATGGTTTAAAACTAAAAAAAAAAAAGTCAGTATGTGTCCTTTAAAGTACTGGATCAACAGAAAAAACATTATCATTGTTTCTCTGCGCTTCATAAACTGCGTTTCCACCCACATAAAATACGCATATTTCCAAAATACGCATGAGAAAAGCACACGACGAATCACATTTAGGTTAGTTTTCATCAGAGCGGCTTTGGTTGGCTGTTTTGGTTTGGTTTAACCTTTTCCTGGATCATTTCTTGTTGTGTTAGAAGGTTGTTTAACTGTACCATGCAGCTTTCGTATATTCGATTCATTCATTTGATTTTATTGCAACTAAATACGTTTCTACCTTCCAAAATCCACTTGACTATTGTGCACTTGAATCTAAATCCACTCATAGCACTTTTATGCAAATTAAGGGTTTTAAATGCAATATTTGGTGTCTCCGCCTCCTGTTATTTATGTAATACTTCAAGATTCACAAGGTGACGTTGTTATAGATGCTCCATTTTCTACAGGTCATTCTTCCTGCACTAATGTCAGCGTATTCATACAAAGCATAGCAAGTGTTGTTGATTCGAACAAGATCGAAACTCAATACCAATTTCAGTACCACAGTTGTAATTGACACTGTTTTTTATAATACAGTTTTCAACAATAGTGTTTTCTAATATTGTGGTCTTGCACTAATTCTGATATAGATCAAAGACGACTCGAAAACTCACAACAGTCACATTGTGTCTTATTGTCCGGCACAAATAAATAGTATTGACTCTACTATCAATTAATTTCTGGGATTTTCTTTTTTTTTTTTGCCAACCCTAACCATTATCAGAGTTTTTTTTAAACATTCAGAAAGTCAGTCACATCAGATAGATCTTCTGCTTCTAGTGCGCCTCTGTATTATTGGACAAAACCGCATCCATTGTCCTTTCTAAGATGTTTTTTCTCCTGCCACTGGACATAAAAGTAAACTCTCCTGAACAGTTTCAAGAGTTCAGCCTCGAGATGCAAACCCGAGAAGCTCAAATCTGCAACTAAACGCGACTCAAAACACCAAAATGAGACTAAAAGCGACAAAGAAGAATTTAAATATGACAAACACAACTAAATGTGACAAAAACAAGGCTAAAAGCAATAAAATGTGTTCAAAAGAGACAAAAACACACCTGAAAACATGACTCAATGCACCAAAATGTGACTAAAAGTGACTAAGACGCAACAAAAAGTGACAAAGACACGTTTAAATATGACAAACACAACTGAATGTGACAAAAACATGACTGAAAGCTACAAAGTGGTATTTAAAATGTGAATTCGAACAGAATCCTATTATTAGTACATAAATCGCAAAAAAACACACCTGCAAACAATAAACGCGACTCAAAACACCTGACACATGAGACTAAAAGTGACAAAGAAGCATTTAAATATGACAAACACAACTAAATGTGACAAAAACAAGGCTAAAAGCAATAAAATGTGTTCAAAAGCGACAAAAACACACCTACAAACATGACTCAATGCACCAAAACGTGACTAAAAATGACTAAGACGCAACAAAAAGTGACAAAGACGCATTTAAATATAACAAACACAACTAAATGTGACAAAAACAAGGCTAAAAGCAATAAAATGTGTTCAAAAGAGACAAAAACACGCCTACAAACATGACTCAATGCACCAAAACGTGACTAAAAACGACAAAGATGCAACAAAAAGTGACAAAGACACGTTTAAATATGACAAACACAACTAAATGTGACAAAAACAAGGCTAAAACCAATAAAATGTGTTCAAAAGAGACAAAAACACACCTATAAACAACTCAATGCACCAAAACGTGACTAAAAGTGACTAAAAACGACAAAGATGCAACAATGACAAAGACACGTTTAAATATAACAAACACAACGGAAGGTGACAAAAACGCGACTAAAAGTGAGAAAATTATGTTTGAAATGTGAATTTGAACATTATCAGAGTTTTTTTTTAAACATTCACCAAGTCAGTCACATCAGATAGATCTTCTGCTTCTAGTGCGCCTCTGTATTATTGGATAAAACCTCATAAATTGTCCTTTCTAAAATGTTTTTTTCTCCTGCAACTAGACATAAAAGTTCATTCTCTGCACTGCAAAGTAAACTCTCCTGGAAGTGAACAGTTTCAAGAGTTCAGCCTCGAGATGCAAACCCGAGACGCTCAAATCTGCGGTTACTAAGCGCTGATTTATGCCTGATTTACAACAACAAAGGCTGTCTGTGTCCTGGGCCGCATCCCATTTCTGCGCACTTGCCTCCTCGTTTCCTCAGCTGTCAGTCTGAGGAGAGAGCCGAGAACACGCCAGCCTCCTCTGTCCTCGGGGGGCGGGGCTTACAGCGGAGGAGTCGAGCCTTTGAGGAGGAAAGTGCGCAGAAATGGGACGCGGCCCAGCTCTCCAGGACGACCACCTGTCATGTGACTATGGTGGCCCATCTGTCCACACTTCATCCACCAAACGTTCGCTCTTTTATGCTGAGAATCAAGGCAGAGATCTTATTCTTTGTGCATTTATGACAAGTTTCTCAGACTGCACTGCAAAAAATGAATGTCTAGATGAGTTAAAACGTCTTGATTTGAGGATATTAATCTGAATTACAGACATTTTGACTCGTTAAGATCAGTGGAGACGATTTATTTGATGGAACTAGATTATTTTACTTGTTTCAAACCGTTTGTGACTTGTTTCAACACATTATTTCTTATTTCAATCCAAATTATCTGTCAGTGGGTTAAGATCATTTGACTTACCACTGACAAATGTATTTTCTTATTTTAAGCAAAATTATGATCATTATCAGCCAGAAATACTTTGAAAACAGTGAAATATCCTGCATCACATCAGCAATTAAATCTCACTGAGTCAAAACTTCTCAAATCCAGATAAAAATGATCAATTCAAGCCATTTTAAACTTTACAGATTTACATTTTTTGCTGTGTGGAGTAGAGAACAGAATCAAGTTGTTTGTATTTTTTTTGTTTTGCCTTTGAAATTAGACAGAATTTAATTAATTTGGAATTTCTAGGAGAGCAGATAGATATTCAGAGTTTCCGCCGGGCATTTAAAAGCACTAAAAGGCTAAAATAAGGCCTTAAAAAGCATTAAAGCCAATCCTTACAGGTGTTAAATTTAAAAACTAGTTTGACAAAAAAGATTTATCCATCAGAACAGCACAAATAAATAAATACATAGCAAAAATGTAAATCTAGACTATCTTAAAATTGTACACCAAATTGTACAATCTGGACTCAACCAGATTTTGACAAAACGTACAGAAGGATTTTTTTGATATCTAATTCTAAAACTGATTTATTGAAGTTTTAAGTTTAAAAAAATGAGGCAAAATTTGAATTTTTAGGACAATTTTCATTTAAATCTAGTTTACTTAAAAACTAAATAAGAAATCCAAAATCCTCTCTGTACATTTTTTGTAACTAATATGTTACAAAATGAACCAATGAATTTAAACCTGGTTCTGTCCATTTTTCAGATTTAAATGTCCCAAATATATGTATTTTTGGCCATTTTTACAAATAAAATGCCTTATTTCTACATGAAAACATGACATGATGAAAAACTTTTTTTCTTACATTTATGTGAGTAAACTACAGGAGAAGTTTACAATTGATATCTTTAAATTTAACATCTTTTCCTATTCACCTGCAGCGTCTCACTTTAAATCTTGTGATTTGGTCATGTTTTAGTCGGTCGTGTCCCTCAGCTGAATGTCCGCTGAATTTGCTGAATGTCCCGCCTGCTTTCAGCCTCATCTCACACCACACGGTCCTGTCGGCTAAAACCACGAGCCGAAAACAGAGCGTGACCGTCTCTCTCTCTCTCTCTGTCTGCGCAGACGGGCGAGCTGCGCACCAAAAGATGTGCTTGGTCGCGCGAGGGATTTCAGCCTGACCAGCGCGGTGTCGGTGGAACCCGGGTTGCTCTAGCAAGCGCCGTCACGGAGGCCAAGTATGAGACAGTTCTACCAATGTGTGAGTCCCAGAGAAGAGCGCGCTGCAAAGAGTTAAAGATGAGTTAAAACGTCTTGATTTCAGGATATTAATCTGAATTACAGACATTTTGACAGACTTTTTATTTGATGGAACTAGATTATTTGACTTGATTCAAACAGTTTCTGACTTGTTTCAACACATTATTTCTTATTTCAATCCAAATTATCTGTCACTGGGTTAAGTGATTTTACTTACCACTGACAAATGTATTTTCAGTACCACTTTATAACAACTACATCTTATTTTTCCTTAATAAAGCATTAACAAAGACGTAATTAATAATGATTCAGGCTTAGTAACTACTTAATTAAGGTTAAGGTTAGAAATTAGGGCTAGAATATTTGTTAAATAAACTAAATAAACTATTTGTTGATTATGAATTAAGTCTTTGTTCGTGCTTTATTAAGGTATGAATAAGTGTAGTTAATATAAAGTGTTACCGTATTTTCTTATTTTAAGCTAATTATTAGCATTATCAGCCAGAAATACTTTGAAAACAGTGAAATATCCTGCATCACATCAGCAATTAAATCTCACTGAGTCAAAACGTCTCAAATCCAGATAAAAATGATAAATTCAAGCCATTTTAAACTTTACAGATTTACATTTTTTGCTGTGCAGGAAGATAATTTGGACTGAAATAAGAAATAATGTGTTGAAACAAGTCAGAAACGGTTTGAAACAAGTGAAATAATCTAGTTCCATCAAATAAATCGTCTCCACTGATCTTAACGAGTCAAAATGTCTGAAATTCAGATTAATATCCTACAATCACGACATTTTAACTCATCTAGAACTTCATTTTTGCAGTGCGTTTGTGGGGTTTAAAGATGGCGTCTGGTCTGAGGGTCTGAGCTGCTCCGGGACGTGTCAGGGCTTTGATTGACGGCTGCGTGTTTAGTTTAGTTTCGTTCAGTTTGTTCAGTTTGTAAATGTACGGCTGTTGTTCAAGATCATTAATCGCTGAAAACGCCTGGAGTCAAGGTCCAGTGCAGCAAAAACCTAAAAGACAGACAGCACTTTAGACCGATCAGTGTTGTCGTTCAAAAATCTATAACTGCAGAATGAAAGTAGTTCTCTCTCTCTTCTCACTTTCTTCTCTCTCTTTCCTTCTGCTTCTGTCTCTCTCTCTCTTCTCATTATAAACTCATAAGTAATCATAAGTCTCCTTCTCTCTCTCATAAACAAATATATATATAAATATAACATACTCATCTATATATAAATATATATTCTCTCTCTCTCATCTCTCTCTCTATCATATCTCTCCCTCTGTGTCTCTCTCTCTCGCCCCCCCTCTCTTTCTGTCTCTCTCTCTTTTATATCCCCTCTACTCTCCCTCTCTCTCTCTCTCCTTGCTCTCATACTCTCTCATCTATCTCTCTCTCTCTCTCTCTCACATTCCCCTCTTATATAAATATATCTCTTTCTCTGTCTCTTTCTCCCTATATACATATATAAACAGTCATACATATATAAGTCTCTCTCTCTCTATCCTCACATATCTCATAAATCTGGCCTCTCTCTCTGCTCATATATCTCATACCCTTTGTCTCACTCTCTGTCATATCTTATGTCTGACCCTCTCTCATCTCTCACTGCTCTCTCTCTTGATATGTCTCTCCCTGCCCTCTCTCATGTCTCCACTCTCTCTCCTCTCTCTCTCACATCTCTCTCCCCTCTTCTCTCTCTCTCTGTCCCTCTCTCCTTGTCTCCCTCTCTCTCCTTCTCTTATCCCTCTCTCTCTCTCTTATCTCCCCCTCTCTCTCTCTATCTCACTCTGCTCTCTCTCTCCCCCTCCCTCTCTCTCATCTCTCTCTCTCATATCTCCCCTCTCTCTCTCACACTCTCTCTCTCTCTCACATCTCCCCTTTCCCCCCCCACTCTCCCTGTCTCTCTGTGTCCTCTCTGTCTCTCTCTCATATCTCCCCCCTCTCTCTCTCATATCTCCCCCCTCTCTCTCTCTCACATCTCCCCCCTCTATGCTCTCCTCTCTCTCATAAATAACTATATCCTCTCTTCTCTCTCTCTCTCAAGTGTCTCTGTGAGGCGATCTCTCTGCTCACATGCTGCTCTTGTGTGTGTGGATGTCCTCTGCTGTCTCTCTCTCATATATCTCCCCTCTCTCTCCTCTCATAAATCTTGCTCTCTCTCTCACATCTCTCATATCTCCCCCTCTCTCTCATCTCTCTCTCTCTCATATCTCCCCCCTCTCTCTCATCTCTCTCTCTCTCACATCTCCCCTCCTCCTCCCCCCCTCTCCCACCTGGTGCTCATGTGTCCTCTGTGTGGTGGTCTCTCTAAGAAAGCTCCAGGTCTCTCTCTCTCATCTCCCCCTCTCTCTCATCTCTCTCTCTCTGCCACATGTGCTCTGTGCCCCTCTCCTCCTAGTGGTCTCTGCATGTGTCCTCTCTGTCTCTCTCTCATATCTCCCCCCTCTCTCTCTCATATCTCCCACCTCTCTCTCTCTCAAGCATCTCGCTCTGTCTCTCTGTAACTCTCTCTCATATGTGCTCTCATATAGCTCCTCTCATCTCTCTCTCTCATACTCTCTCTCCCTCTCTCTCTCTTCTCTCCTCCTCTGAGTGAGCAGTGTAAATCTGCTGCCCTCCCTGTAAGTGTCTCTGTAAAAAGCCAGTAGTGTGCCTCTCATATGTGGATGCTCCTGCGGATGGAAATTGGGCCTCTGGTGGACTGGTCTGGGTCTCTGAGGGCGTGGTCTCTGTGTCTGTGGTGTGCGGTGTTTGGGCCTGTGCTGGGTTCTGGCCTCATGGGACCACTCACCAGAAAGAATCCCGAGGGCTCTACAACTTGATGGACCTCACTCGACAGAAACATGCTGTGGTGCCTGAGACAGCATTTCTGTGATAAAAGATTGTAGCGTTGACATAGAAACATGTGAGAGAGCTTATTTTCTGGGTGATTGAATAATCGATCCTACCAAAATAATAATAAAACTTACCTTTAAATGTCTTGGGTGATGTTCATGTATCGCATAAAAACCAGAATGGACTGAAAAAAAGACTGAAAACACTGCAAAAAGGGATTATCTAATTTAGTTGAATTTACTTGAATTAAGCAAATTAATCTTAAAAGTCCAATTTTAATATTTTTTCACTTGACAGAACTACATCAAATTGACATTATTTGTAAAAGTAAAATCTTAATCTTAATCTTATTCCACTGGCAGATTATTTCAATTAAATTAGGCTAAAAAGGTCTTACTTTGAGTTTATTTTTCTTATTTTTTGATAGGCCTTTTTTGCAGTGAAAGGACAAAATAGAGAGAGACGAGACACAATTTCCACAAGACGAGCCACAAAAAAAGATGAGGTTCACAAGAATGAGACAACACAAGATTTGGACATAATTTAGTTCAGTTTCTTCTAAATTTGTTTCTTTATTTCACTTTATTAATATTCTGTTATTGTAGCGCTGCTTTTTGTCCAAGGCAAACGCAAACACTTACTATTGACAATCGACAAATAAAAATGTTTGTAATGTCTTGTTACTGTTTACCTGCAGTAAATATTGTATGTAGGAAAGACGGCTGCATTCTTTGGCTTCACAAATTTGAAGTTAAATTTTGACTTTACAGAACTTTAGAACGATTAATCGTCTAATCGTGACTTGTCGGCTATAAAAGAAATTAATCATAGGCAAATTTTGATCATTGTAATCGTTATCTGGACTCTAAAACATGTGGAAATACCTTTTTATCACAAAGACAGTGGCCTAATCAAATCAAAATGTCAAAAAAATAAACAAATTTTGGCCCAATCAAATCAATAAAACACATTCTGACCTAATAAAATAACCATACATAAATAGATAAATAAATAAACAAATTCTGGCCCAATCAAATCAGTAAACAAATTCTGCCCCAGAAAATGAAAAAGAAAAGAAAAAATAGAAATAAAAAAAAAACAAAAAAAAAAACAATTCAATAACAAATTCTGGCCTAATAAAATTTTAAAAATTAAAAATAAATAAAAAATCTGACTTAATCAAATCAAAATAATAAAAAACACAAAAATAACAAATTACGGCCTAATAAAAAAAAAACAAAACAAAAACATAAACAAAAAAAATCTGGCCTTATCAAATAAAAAAATTAATGAATAAATTAAATTTTGATAATCAATCCGTCAAAATAATAATACTATAGCCGTTAGCGGCAAGTAACGATGCGACCTATGCCGACGCCCGCTGGCTCCAATGAACGCCAGAGGGTAACTACCACAGCCCCAATTTTCCCTCCTCATAAAATACCTGCTGCCCGAATCCGTGGCATGCTCACCGCGTCCAGCATCTATTCTCATATTTCACTGAGAAATGTGTAAAAATTGAGTCAAGTTTGCGGCTGAGCGCTTCTTACAAAGACTGTAATATGCTTTTGTTAAAATCTGGATAACTTTAGATGGCCCACTCCTCAAGATCATTTTCACCAAATTTCAGGATGGTCAGACTTACGCTGAGGCGGAGTGCGTTAAAATACAAAGTTTCATTTGAGTGATTTTGCATTTTCCATAGAATAACATGGAATGTTTCTGTCATTTGTACAAGATTGGGCACTTTGTGGCGACCGCCACGCTGAGACCGTACTACTTATCCATAAATGTGGATAACTTTTGGTACCCTCCTCAAGATGATTGTCACCTGGGAGTTTCAGGTTGAGTCGGGCTTCGCTTCCCGAGGAGTAAGTCTTGTTAAAGTACAAAGTTTAATTAGAGCGATTTTGAGATTTTCCCATAGGAATAACATGGGTTTTTTCTGTCTATTCAAAAATGTTGCGAAATTTGGGGCTTCACCACCACGGAGACCGTAATACTTATCCCAACAATTTGGATAACTTTTTAGTGCCCCACTCCTCAGAAGAGCGTTCACCAAATTTCAGGTTGGTCGGGCATACACCCGAGAGAGAGTTCGTTAAAATGCGTAGTAAAATATGCAAATTTGAGAAATTTTTTGGTTTTCCCATAGGAATAACATGGGATGTTTTGGTCATTAGTGCGGCTTAGCGTGATCTACAAATATATTGACATGGGTCTGATTGACTTTTTTGATCGATAGGTCAAAATGGAATTTTGTGCAAAATTTCAAAAATTCTGAAAAACTAAATTTTTGCTCCCATATAAAAGTTTGCTTTAATCTGTAGAAGCGAAACGCTAGCAAGCGTCAAATTTAATTCTTTCACCTCTAGTGGTAGGTTTCAGGCAGGAGTTTAACAACTGATTCAGAATTTGATGCAATTCGGACTTATATGTGGAAATGGGGAGAAAAAAATAAAAATTTGAAAATTTGAGAATTCTGGGCAAAACAGGAGACCGTGGGCGTGAGGTTCCTGATTTGAGATAACTTTAATGCCACCTCCTCACCTTCATTTTCACCAAATTTCAGCTGCGTTCGGCAGACAAGCGCCTAGGAGGAGTTTGTAAAAGTGCAGTTTAAAAAAACGCTGAATCAGGTTTAGCGGACTTTGATCCAATATGGCCGACAATTGGTTGGTGCGGCCGGCGTTACCGTAATTTATATTTTTGCTTCTCTTGTGCTATCATTCACCTCTCTGCCAATTTTGAGATTCTCACGATAAAAAAAGTGGGCACTTTCCTATCCCGTAATGCATTTTTGCGTTTACACTTGAGTGCTAGCCATATATTTTTAATTTCTACAAATCGGGAAATAGCCAGAATGTAGAGAAACGCGATTTTGAAGAGGTGTGCAAATTTTCCTGAGACTTCACGTCAATGTTCACTGGGTGAAAAAATAGGGGTTGGTCGGTAGAAGAAAGAAGAAGAAGAAGAACAGAATATTCCACGATCTGAAAACAATGTTTCCCCCTTTTTTTTACTTCACAAACTACACATTTTCGGAGCGCCCTGAGCTTTCCTACGTTTAGTATGGGTCCCTGGTTACTGGGAGACACTTTCAGAGATTTTTAGTGGGGCTCCGCCCACTTTCTGTTATTGCCCTATTTACAATAGTAATGTTCAATTTTTACATTACATTTGTTATATGCACGGAACGTGCATGAGTTGAGGAACGCGTACTGGGCGACTCAGCGCACCGCGGCGCTTACGCAGTGAGGGATAATGACGGCACGTACGCACTTTCGCAGACTTCGCCCGTTTACAACGATAATGTTCAATTTTACCACTACTAATTGGTATGCACGGAATGTGCATGAGTTAGAGAAATCGCGTTAGTGAGTGTTTGGAAAGCGGCGGCGCTTATCCTTCCGATTTAAATCGTCGGCGCACCGTCTGCTTTTTCAGCATTCGCGCTTCGCACGTGCCATGCGGCACTCTGAACTAACAGGCCTCTCGCCAGCTTGTGGCGCTCGGGCCTAATAATGAAAAACAATACAAAAAAAAATTCTGGCCTAATCAAATAAAAATAAAAAAACCAAAATATAAAACTACTAACAAATAACAAAAAAAAATCTATTCTATCTATTCTATTATCTAGAAGTCTTCACTCATGTTTTAACCATTATTTGTTTGACAATATATTTAAAACATGTCTATATTAGCAATAATCGTTTGACTTGTCGACTACTGAAATAATCGTTTAAATTAAACTTGTCTATGGATGTGTCTGTGTGTTCAGAGTGCAAGAGGACCATCCCATCATGTCGTTCACCGTCTCTAAAAACGGCAGGCTGGCGCTGCTGAACGTGGCCACTCAGGGCGTGCACCTCTGGGACCTGCAGGACCGGGTGCTGCTGCGGAAGTACCAGGGCGTCACCCAGGGCTTCTACACCATCCACTCCTGCTTCGGGGGCCACAACGAGGACTTCATCGCCAGCGGCAGCGAAGGTGAGGCACGTGCAACGATGTTCAGAGAGAAGAGTGTAATAAAGAGCGTGTCGGATCGCTTTCTCTGTCAGATGTATATAATGTATGTAAAATGTATAACTATAATTAAAACTGGAAGATGAACCCAAAATCCCTATGGCGCGTGCTCATTGGCGCATGACCCCAAAAAAGTCCAACCAGGAAGTAACATTTTAAAGGGGACATATCATGCAAAATCTACTTTTTTGGCCCTTAGATACCTTTTATTGTGTACTGTGGGTGTCTGGTAGTGGCTAAAAGTTGAAATTAATCACTTAAGTAGCTGCAGAGATATATTTGTATAAATTTTGCAACATATTTCTCAGTTCGTTAGAATATCCGCATTATCTGTTACGTATTTTTGTCTATCACGTCACAGCGGAACTACTAAACAAGGTCAAGAGTTTCCGGCTAACCACTCGCAGAGACCGCCATCTTTATTTTCCTCGTAGCGATTTTGTAGTCCAAGCACAAAGATGTCAAGGAGTGCGAGTAGACAAGTTAAAATGCTCTGTTCTTGGTTGTGTTAACCAGCACAACTCATTACACCGACCGCCTGCATCCGAACAACTGAGATCGGCTGGTTATGTTTTATTTTTCGTGGTAATGTACCACCGACAGTGGGAAAGTTCAGTTTGTGTGCGCTAAGCACTTCAAGAGAGTGCTTCAGTAACCTCCGCCAGTACAACGAGTTTGCTCAAGATTGCATTTGATCGAAGGTCAGTTCCTTCGGTCTATGGAGATGACGGATATAGTGGAAGCGGTAAGTCAAGAAAGCAGCTGAAACAATGTTTATTAGACATATTTTTTATCAGTCATTTCTTTACCTGTGTGCTGGCCATTTGTGAGGGATTAGCATTACACCTGTAGCTGCCCATCTTTTACTCGGCTGTTTTCCAGCTGCTTAGGGCACATGTCTTTATATACACATATAATACATTTATTTTTGAGGTTTTCACAAGGCAGAACTCAAGATCAGACTGCTAGTAGCTGACGTTAGCATGTCGCTAGCGTTAGCATGCCGCTAGCATTAGCGCGCAGCAAGCGTAGCCCTCAGCACCGTAACTAAGCTGACTGACTTGACAGTAGCCTTTTCCCCCGGACTGTTGTTGTAGTAAGATGGTAAGTGAGGGTCCATTAGACAACCTGTTAACATCTTTCACACACAGTTAACGGAGCGGAGCCCGTAGCGGAAATTACATAGTAGTAAACAAACCATTGAGATGCAGCCATTTGAATTCTTTGCTGCGGAGGATCGTCTTCTTCGATTTCCTCTTGGTCTGTGTCAGACTCTGGCTCGTGGCTGGATGTTGATGTCTTCGCTTGTTTCCATTTTTCGATTGTCATTACGTTTTTTTTCTAACTTTCGAGAAGTTTTGGATCCGATGGACGGACTGTGTTTGGGACTACAACAATGGCTGAACGGGGCGGAGTCTGCATGCAATGCGTATGGGAGGGGGTGGGGTGCGAACTAACTCATTTGCATTTGCCAAAACAAGGCGCTCAAAAGCGCTCCTTACAAAAGGGGTAAAAGAGAGGCATGTAGAAAGAAAATTAGGAGGAATTCAGACTGTAGATTGCAGGTATAGTTTATTTAGACCCCAGGTAAATGTTTTAAATGTTCAAAAGGTGAAAATAAAAGCATGATATGTCCACTTTAAACTTTACAAAAACTGTCAAAATGAGGTTAAATAGGCAAAATGTGTCGTTGAACCTGTCATATAGACTTTAAGTAATAGTAAAAATATATTTGAGGACCTTGAGAAAGTTACTATTCAAATAAGAGACAATTTGAAGATAATATACTCCAGGGCTATTCAATTTAATGCCCGGGGGCCAAACCAGGCCCTGCAAGGAACATGATAAGGCCCTCAACCATCTTCAAATAAAATGTATTAAATATTTTATGTCTTGTTAGTGATTTAGACCTGATTCAGTCTTGGTTTAGTCTTGGTTTAGTCCAGGTTGAGACACCTGGTTTAGATCAGATTTAGTTTCGCTGGTTTAGACCTGGTTTAGTCTTGGTTTAGTCCAGGTTGAGACCATATTTAGACCTGGTTTAGACCTGGTTTAGTCCTGGTTTAGTCCTGGTTAAAACCTGGTTTAATCCTGGTTTAGTCCTGGTTTAGTCCTGGTTTGGACCTGGTTTAGACCTGGTTTAGACCTGGTTTAGTCCTGGTTCAGTCTTGGTTTAGAGCATATTTAGACCTGGTTTAGACCTGGTTTAGTCCTGGTTTAGTCCTGGTTTAGACCTGGTTTAGACCTGGTTTAGTCCTGGTTTAGTCCTGGTTCAGTCTTGGTTTAGTCTTGGTTTAGACCATATTTAGACCTGGTTTAGACCTGGTTTTAGTCCTGGTTTTAGACCTGGTTTAGTCCTGGTTTAACCCTGGTTTGGACCTGGTTTAGTCCTGGTTTAGACCTGGTTTAGACCTGGTTTAGTCCTGGTTTAGTCCTGGTTTAGACCTGGTTTAGTCCTGATTTAGACCTGGTTTAATCCTGGTTTAGACCTGGTTTAGACCTGGTTTAGATCATATTTAGTTTCGTCCTGGTTTATACCTGGTTCAGACCTGGTTTATGCCTGGTTTAGTCCTGGTTTAGTCCTGGTTTAGACCTGGTTTAGACCTGGTTTAGTCCTGGTTTAGTCCTGGTTTAGTCCTGGTTTAAACCTGTCTTAGTCATGTTGGTTCGTTGGACACGTTTCCAGGACAAAACCATCCCTAAACCTGTCCCTAAGTGAAGTTGGGCCGTCCTGCCTCAGTCCTGTCTCTGTTAATCGTGGTGCGTCCCGTGTTTGTCTCAGATCATAAAGTGTACGTGTGGCACCGGCGCAGTGAGCTGCCCATCGCGGAGCTGACGGGCCACACTCGGACGGTGAACTGCGTGAGCTGGAACCCCGCGGTGCCCGGACTCTTGGCCAGTGCCTCCGACGACGGCACGGTCCGGATCTGGGGCCCGGCGCCCTTCATGGACCTCCCCGACGCAGAGGGCCTCAGCGGTAACTACTACAGCCACTAATCGTGCAGTGATTAAGAGCTGCAACAACATATTTATTTATTTATTCATCGATTTATCGTTTAATACGTGAAAGCTGGAACAGTATTTTTTGGCTCTCAAATTTTTATCATGTTTAGTGCTGCAGCGATGAATCTGTATAGTTTTGACAAATTGAATACTTAAATAATTGTTGAATATTTTAATAACTACCCATTGTTATCTGGGTTTAAATGGTAAAAAGCAATAAACAAACTGATTTTTGTCAATACTATACTTTTCATGTAAATATTTACATTTTCATTTTTATCTACTTAAAAATTAATTTAAAAAAATCTCAATTACAATAAAATATTTCTTTGACTGGTCGACTACTAAAATAATTGTTAATTGCAGGGTAGTTTAGTCCTGGTTTAGACCTGGTTTAGACTTTGTTTAGTCCTGGTTTAGTCCTGGTTAGTCCTGGTTTAGTCCTGGTTTAGAACTGGTTTAGACCTAGTTTAGACCTGGTTTAGTCCTGGTTTAGTCTTGGTTTAGACCTGGTTTAGTCCTGGTTTGGACCTGGTTTAGTCCTGGTTTAGAACTGGTTTGGACCTGGTTTAGTTCTGGTTTAGAACTGGTTTGGACATGGTTTAGACCTAGTTTACATCTGATTTAGTTCTGGTTAGTCCTTGTTTAGTCCTGGTTTAGACCTGGTTTAGGCCTGGTTTAGTCCTTGTTTAGTCTTGTTTTAGACCTGGTTTAGTTCTGGTTTAGACCCGGTTTATTCCTGGGTCAGACCTGATTTAGTCTTGGTTTAGTCTTGGTTTAGACCTGGTTTAGTCCTAGTTCAGACCTGGTTTAGACCTGGTTTAGTCCTGGTTTAGTCCTGGTTTGGACCTGGTTTAGTCCTGGTTTAGACCTGGTTTAGACCTAGTTCAGACCTGGTTTAGACCTGGTTTAGTCCTGGTTTAGACCTGGTTTAGTCCTGATTTAGGCCCGGTTTTGTCCTGGTTTAGACCTGGTTTTGTCCTGGTTTAGACCTGGTTTAGACCTGGTTTAGACCTGGTTTAGACCTGGTTCAGACCTGGTTTAGTCCTGGTTTAGTCCTGGTTTAGACCTGGTTTGGACCTGGTTTAGTCCTGGTTTAGACCTGGTTTAGTCCTGGTTTAGACTTGGTTTAGACCTGGTTTAGTCCTGGTTCAGTTCTGCAGATGTTGTTAAAGCCTTTCGTGTTAATGGCCTGTAAAATAGAATAAAATGATGCAAATTAATGTCGAAGCCTCCAATAACCTTTAACCTTTCAACAATCCCAAAACTTGACATTTGGACATTGTTTTGAGATAAAAACATGACATTTCTTTAACATTTCTGGCTAAACCTGTGTGTGTTTCTGCATTAGAGTGCTGCAGCATGGACAGCTGATAATCGCTTCTGCCGCTCGGACTTTTCTCTCTCCCGATTGGACGAAGGGACACTTTTTCTGAACAGCCATTGGACAGCGGCTGGTGAAGGGGCGGGACAACAAAAAAAGGGAGTCACCAAAACTATGAACGAACCAAAACACTGATGTCAGACTCCTGTTTTCAAAGTCCCGCCTCCTCCACACCTTTGGACCACAAAACCCAGATCCTAAATATTTATTACCGATGTTATTTAACCTCCGCAGAAAAGGGAGAACCTCTGAAGAAAATCTACGTGCAGCGAAATCGAAGGATGTGACGTCCACTTGAAGAGACACTTCTTAAGATTTAAACGCTTTTGTTGTTTTTTTGTGTCTTGGTTTATGTTGCTTTGACGTGAAAAGACTGAGCATGTTGCCTAGAAAAGAAATCGTTTTTGTATAAGATGCGTTCGAGTTCAGATGGATTGCAGGAAGTAAAGGCGCTAACTTTAACTTTATCCGATTTTTTCTCTAAAGAGCGCCCCCTATATTTGACAAAAACACTACATTAAACACTGACAGTTGACCTCTTCTTCTGCAAATTTCCTTCTCGTTTTAGATTCTCTTTATGATATTATTGCTATATTTCAATATACTTTTTCGTTTATACAGTGGTGGAAGAAGTACTTACTTAATTAAAAGTATCCAACTAAAAATATACTTAAAAGCGTTAAATGTAGTGATTTTGATAATGAATTGTGATGATTTCCGGTGAACAAAAGCAACTGAATGTTAATTTTCAAAGTCATTTTTATTCCTATTTTGTTTAAAGCCAAGACTTGAACTTAAAAGCTATGTACACTGTAAAAAATGACTCTCTTAAAGCAGAGGTCCCCAACCTTTTTATCACCATGGACCGGTCAACGCTTCACAATTTTACTGCGGCCCGGTAGGGGAGGGGCCGTTTATCATAATAAACGTGAATCCACTGTGTACCTGTTTATTCTTTCAAAATAGTCCAGGGGCTCGTCTTTTAATCCAGGGGGCGTGGTCTCTAAGTGAAGCAGCTTTGAAGGCTTCATTGCCTCATTAGAGCCGTAGGATTCACTCCTGGTATTGTCTTGTTTCTGACTCATTTTGTTGCTTGTGGGTTAAATTTTAGCTCAAATGACCGAGATGTAACCATCGATAGGGCCCAAAATTCAAGCCTGACCCGCTGAGCCCGCGCGCGTACTATCCGAGCCCGAGTCATTTGTTGCAAGATTTAACCCGAACCCGACCCGGGACCGCGCGGATACTGTCCGAACCTGACCCGGGACCGCGCGGATACTGTCCGAACCCGACCCGGGACCGCGCGGATACTGTCCGAACCCGACCCGGGACCGCGCGGATACTGTCCGAACCCGACCTGAGACCGCGCGGATACTGTCCGAACCCGACCTGGGACCGCGCGGATACTGTCCGAACCTGACCCGGGTCCGCGCACGTGTAGAACCGGAGTTACGTAAATTGAGTTCCGTGCAGAGTTTTATTGGCAGCGCCTGACAGGGCTTCAAGTGTTTAGTGTTCTACCTGCACCAACGGGACGCCTCCTGTACCAGACGGGCCTGTTCCTCCGCTGACGCCGGCCCACATGAGATCTCTCCCTCTCTCGCTCCTTTCGTCTCTCTCTCTCCTCCGCTGCTCTTTCTCTCTTTTTTCTCTCTCCTCCGCTCGTGCAGCAGCCGCACTTTCATTATTAAGGCGTCTTTTCTCACGTAACATATTTTAACCACTGTATTCGAGGATGAGGAGGAAAACAACACAGCACTGACTGCTCACGCGCTCTTTCGCTGTGGAGCGCATGTTACGCCTCTGCCCCCTGGACCGCCCGACTCAGCGCCACAGCAGAGTGGAAAATGTGGGCCCAAACCCAGAATCCGGTCCTTTTTCAAAAGAAATAATCGCTCAGACTCTGATAATAAATTAATTATTTGTTGTGCAGCCCGGTCCCAATTGATCCATGAATCGGTACCGGTCCGCGGCCCGGGGGTTGGGGACCACTGTCATAAAGGACACGTATTGTGCTATAAGTGACTTTTTTGAGCTTTTAACAATGTTCCGTCATCAAAAACACACCTGGAGTTGCATTTAGCTTTATTCCCGCTAGTTTGATGAATGCTGGTAAGAAAAACCGACCGTCACAAACACTTCCTGCTGAACTCCCTCAATCAGTGACAGTTTTTTCCGATTTTATTCGTCACTTATCCAAGAATCTTCTGCTGTTTTAAGTCCTTAAATCATCGCCAGACTCGCTCTAAGCATGTCTGCCTCTAAACACGATAACTGCTACTGCGTGATAGCTTAGCACCAACAGCATATCAAACCATTATGTATAAACAGATGTGTAATTGTCTTTGCTGCCAGTAGATGGAGCCACAGCTAAGTCAATATAGCATCTCCCAAGGCAGTGATAAAGTTTTATTTTTAGTTCTAAAACATGAAATTCCAAAGTAAAGACGCTCAAGAGCAGGTTTAAAAGCCAATAACAACAAAAATAATGCATCATATTTATCCTTTACATAAGAATCTTTTAGTTTAATTAGTGCTTGAAGTAGTATTTGTCTTGTTTTTTTTATATATTTTGACTGTTTTTAAAAAAATATTGCCAGTGGATCGAGCATAACATGTCTTGTTTACTCAAAAAAAAAAGAAAAATATCAGCTATTTCTAACTGGACAAATGCTACTGCACTTGAAAAGAAAATTAAAGTTACCTATTTTCTGTCAAATTGTCAAAAATCTCAATCAAATCAAGATAAAGATTACTTAATTCAGTCACTTTTTCACTTATCGTTTCATTTCTTAAAGATTATAATTATATCTGGTGTATGCAGGATTTCCCCACAAAGATGCTAAAAAAAATAAACTTTTACTTCTTAGATCAGTTAAAACATGAAGTGCAGTGAAAAGAACAGATTCTGCTCTCAAAAGTAAAAAAATTCCACTGTAAAATGCACCAAAGTTAACTTCTACATTTACTTTTGTACTTTTTCTACCACTGCAGTTAAAATAAAACAAATTTGCCTTAATGTTTCAGTCAGACTCAGTTTCAAATGACACTAACGACACTCTTTCGAATTAAACTTTTCCTTTCTTTTTAAATCTCGCTGCACTTCCTGCCTCCATCTGAACGTTGTGAATCGTCGGTAGCTTCCTGAGTTTAACCGAATGCTTTTCCTTTTGGCCTTGGTTTATTTATTTATTCACGCGTTGTTTTTCCTGTCACACCTTTAAGCTTTTAACTCCAAATCTATTTTTTTTTTCTTCAGCGTAGCTTCTCATATTACGCGGGTTTTCTTTGGTGTTTTCTTCAGCGAAAATGTTGATGAGATTTATTTATTTGAGTTTTGGCTTTTTAGTTTCGCTTTGTTTTGTTTTCTCGGTGGAGCAGTTTCGGGACGACACACTCACTCATTTCGCGGGAAAAAAACAAAAACAAAACTCGTCCACATTTTTCAAACTTATAAGAGTATCCTACAGCTTTCATACACAGTGAACAGACCAAAGCCAATGAAATGTGACTTTTTAGAGACAATTTTGTGCCATTTCTGTTAAAAACTTAATAATTTATAGAGTTAAATAGTGTATCTAATTTTAATTAAATAGTCCTAAAGATAAAATACATAATTGGACATTTTTTGATTGTATCTGGAGCCACACTTCGCCTTTTTTTATCAAGTTCTGGTAATTTAAAGTGCGTATGACAGGTTTTCATTATTTTCTAATTTTGTCTTCATTTGGTGTATTAATAGCTGTTGTTGTAAATATAAATGATAGTTTCACAACAATCAAGTGACCGTTTGTGAAGAAAAGTTGAAAAATCTGTAGAAAGTTACAGGAAGCAAACAGACTGATGACATCACACTGGGGAGACAAAGATTATGCATAATTTACACAAAATAGACGACTTTTTTTTACTCTTATTAATTAATTTAACCAAAAAAGGTGTCCACGTGCATTTTTATTTGTAAATTAAAAAAAAATCTGTGACATTAGATGAATTTGGCCCAGTTTACAGCGTGGTTGCTATGGTAATTTCCTAGTGTGACGTCATCATTTACAACCAGGAAGTGAAACAAAAAACCTCAAAAATTGCTAAAGTAGGAGAAATTTTGTAAAGTATTTTAGCAGAATTTGAAATATATTTATCTGAACTGCATTTAAGTGAAATGAGTCGTCCAACCTGTCATGGGCCCTTTAAACGTGACATTTAAAGGTGCTCTATGTAACTTTTTTGGGGCGTGCCGCAAAAGTTACTGCACCTTTAACGAATACATAAAATACCATAAAGTGCCATGCAATCATTGAATTCTCTTTGTGCAAAACTGAATCGCAACCAAATGATTAGAAATAAGAAACGATTCGAGAAATAATGAATGAAAAGATGGATTTGATTTGGTTTCACGAATGAAAAACGTGTATTTATTTTTGTACGATCCAAATAACGGCCCTGAATTGTCGGGTTTGAGTCTCCAAAGAGTTTTAAATGGCCCAAAATGATAGGAATCGTTGCATTTGTAGTTTTCACACTGTATATACCGTGCAGCTGGTCTGTATGAAGAAACAAAACAAATATATATATTACACATGTGCAATTTTCTTCACTTGTTTCTTGCCGTTTGGTCACAGTTGGCTTTGGTCGTTTTATGCATCTCTCAAACAAACTTTTACCGAGCCGTCCTCTAATACTGGCACCAGTCGAACAAATAAACTACAAACAAAGAAAATATATCTATGTCGTCGTAATATTTTGATTTTAAAGTGCGTATGACGGGTTTTTACGATTTTATAATTTTGACTTTATTCAGTGTATTAATACCTCTTGTAAATATAAATTATAGTTTTACACCAATCAGGTCACTGTTTGTGGAGAAAAGTTGAATAATCTGTTGAAAATTACAGGAAGTAAACAAACTGATGACATCACACTGGGGAGACAAAGGTTATGCATAATGTACACAAAATAAACTACTTTTTTGACCCTTTAACCATTGATTCAACAAAATAAAGGTGTTCACATGTGTTTCTCTTTGTCAAATGAATAAAATCTGTGACATTAGATGAGTTTTGGCCAGTGTACAGTGTGGTTGCTATGGTAATTTCCTAGTGTGATGTCATACTTTACAACCAGGAAGTAAAATTTAAAACCTAAAAAAACAGCTAAACTGGGATTAAATTTGTAAAGATTTTAATAGAAATTTGAATATATTTATCTTTACTGCATTTTAGTTAAATGTGTATTTAAACCGGTCATAGGCCCTTTAAAGAGCGTACGACAAGTTTTATCATTTTCTAATTTTGACTTCCCTTTGTGTATTAGCACCGGATGTAAATATAAATTATAGTTTTACACCAATCAAAACGGATAAAATGTGTTGAAAGTTACACGATTGATGACGTCACACTAGGGAGACAAAGTTTATGCGTAATTTACAAAAATGAACTACTTTTTTGACGCTTTAAACATGAATTCAACAATGTTCAACATGTTCACATGTAGTTTTATTTGTCAAATAAAAAAAAAAAAAGAGTCATATTAGGAGTTTTGGCCCAGTTTACAGGATGGTTTGTTGGTACTTTCCCAGTGTGATGTCATCATTTACAACCAGGAAGTAAAATTAAAAACCTAAAAAAAATTGCTGGAGTTGCATTTAGCTTTATTCACGCTAGTTTGATGAATGCTGGTAAGAAAAACCGACTGTCACAAACACTTCCTGCTGAACTCCCTCAATCAGTGACAGTTTTTTTTCTGATTTTATTCGTCACTTAGTTCTAAAACATGAAATTCCAAAGTAAAGACGCTCAAGAGCATGTTTAAAAGCCAATAACAACAAAAATAATTTCTAAACCAGGAAATTGCTAAAAATTTAAATATATGCAAACTTATAAATATATAAACTTAAACTTATAAATATATAAAACTTATGGATTTCTCTTTTATATATTTTATTATATTTTATTAATTGTTTTATGTTGCACCTTACGCCGAAGCAAGTTCCTATATTTGTGAATTTTGGCAATAAACCGATTCTGATATTTATCTTAACTGCATTTTAGTTAAATGATTAGTCCAACCTGTCAGAGGAACTTTAAGCTTAAAAAATTACCAAAAATGATACTAATGTTGGAAAAGTTAAAGTGTCTGACAGGTTGAAGTACTAATTTTATCGAAACAAAGTTAAGATAATTATATTTAAGATTCTGCTCAAGAATTAACAATTTTTTTCCCAGTTCGACACATTTTTAGATAAAAATTTTTACTTCCTGGTTGTAAATCATGACATCACACTAGGAAATTCTGTAACTGTTACCTAGCAACCATGTCGTACGCCGGGTCAAAACTCCTCTAATGTCACAGGAATGATTATTTCACAAATAAAAATAAATGGGAACGCCTGTATTTTGTTGAATTCATGTTTAAAGGATCAGGAAAATGTGTTTCTTGGTTGTCCCAGTGTGATGTCATCATGTGTTGGAATTCTGCTCTATTTCCTGTAAATTTCAACATATTTTTCAACTTTTCTTCACAAACTGACTCTTGATTGGTATCAGTTATATTTAGAACAAGTTTTATTCCACCAAATAAAGTCAAAACAAGAAGATCATAAAAACATGCCATGGGCCCTTTAAGGTTGTAAATAGGCTGCGTTCAAGTCACAATCAGAATAGTTTTTTAGAATTGCTATCGTTTAACAAATTACATCTGTTTTGACCTCGTTTATGGTTAATATTACTTTAATTCCTTGGTCAAATGAAACAAAAACTGGCACAAAGAAAGTTCAACGCACAAACAAACCAAAGGGAACTACTTTTTTTCACGATGGCTTCAGGAAGTGGTGCCGTTATTCAACCCCAAAGACGTGATCGTCGTCAGTTACAAGGAGCTCAAGCCATAAAATCAATATGAAACGTTTGTGGAGCTGATCCCAAACAAATAATGATGAAGTTAAACATTTGTCGATCATGAATTTGGGTAATTCTTCTATTTTAAAAAAAAATCTCTACAACGTGAACGCAGCCTATATCCAAACACATGTTTAATTCATTATCGTTCATCTCCATAAATCACTAAAATTCCTGGTTTAGATCTGATTAAATCACCTGTACCTGATTTTATTTCTTCTAGTGATGATAAACACCTTTTACGCCGTACATTTTATAGTAAATGGAGCTATTTGTGAATTAAATTATACTGAATTAAATTGCCGAAACACTTAAAAAGACATTTTGTTGGATGTGAACCATGAACAGACAATGAATGGGAACTCGATGGAAACAGTTCATTCTGAAACATGTTCTTGATTCTTGGTTCAAGTACAGGCCGTTTTAGTCTTGGTTTAGTCTTGATTTAGTCCTGTTTTCATTTATTAGAATTATTTCAAATGAAAGTTAAGCCAAATTATCACATGATCATTGAGAAATACCTTGAAACCAGTGAAATATTCTGCATCACATCAGCAATTAAATCTAATTCAGTCAAAACTACACAAATCCAGATAACAATGACTTTAAAAATTTCAAAAAATTTAAATTCAAGTTACTGAATTTTAACTTTTTGACTAGATATAAATTTTTTGCTGTGTGCTAATGACTTTACACACACAAAAATATTTATTTATGTAGTTTTGACTGGATTAATGAATGAATTTGCCAGTACGTAACATTATCTTAACCCACCGGCAAATAATTTGGTTTGAAGTAAGAACAAATGTGTTGAAACAAGTCGGAAATGGTTTGAAACAAGTAAAATAATCTAGTTCCATCAAATGAATAGTCTCATCTAATCTGAAATGACTGACTTTAAAGGACGCATATTCTGCTACAGTGACTTTTTTGAACTTTAAACCATGTTCTAACAATGTTCCATCATCAAAAACACGCCTGGAGTGGCATTTAGCTTCATTCACACTGTTTTGAGGAATGTCTCCCCTCTCTGTTCGTCAAACACACTTCCTGCTGAACTCCCTCGATCAGTGACGATTCTTAGATTTCGTACGTCACTTATCTAAGAATTGCCGTTTAGTCCTTAAATCGTTGCTAGACTCGTTCTGAGCATTTCTGCCTCTAAACACAGTAACTGCTACTGTTAGGCTGAACGTCGTGTGTCTTAAAGTGCTAGCATATCTAAATTATGTAAGCGCTAGACGCCATAAATACTTTTATTAAGTCCATAACAAACATTTTTTTGTTGTTGTTTCAAAACTTGAGATGGCACACATTTAAGGCACTCAAGAGCATGTTTAAAGATTAATAACAATATGAAAAATGCAGAATATTTTATCCGTTAAGACTTAATAACCTGAAATAAAGACATAAAGACACACATTTTTGCAACACATTGAGATCTAATATCAATAAATCCTTGAAAATGCATTATATTCCACTTCATTCAGATTTTTAAACATTCTGATTTCAAACATCTATCGTGTCTTGGGTTGAGAAAACCCCCCAGAGTTCCCGTGGCCCCCAGACGGCGTCCCCTGGTGCCAGTTTTAGCGGTGGCCGTGCACATTTGGGCGAGTGTGTCGTTCGCAGTCGGAGGCGTGTTGTGAATACTTTTGTAACATAACGACTTGTACAGAGATTTTCCTAAAGTCTACGGATCATTGCCTGATATTTGTGAGCCGTGCTGTAGTTCCTCTGTTATGGCATGTTCCCCGGGGCAGCTTTACGTTTCAGGCTCCCACTTATTACAACAGGAATACACGAAATATCCTTGAAATATATTATACTTTTAACAAATTACTTTAATACGAATGTTTTGTTTTTGTTGAAAGGAAGCTATATTTTAAGTAAAGATCTCATATTGCACTTTATTTGGACTTGGATCTAAACATAAATGTAGTTATATTGCAGTTTAACAAGAGAAATTTCCTCATAAATATACAATATATTATAATAAAATACAAGAAAGTTTGAAAATGTTACAAACAAGTGCCTATTGCTGCCTAATTTTTCGTCTAAAGATAATTTTGTGACAGTTTTTATCTCCTACCAGCACCAGAAACATTTTATGTGAAGATTGTTTTTATGATTAACGCTAGAAAACGACTAAATCTGTTTGTTTTTTGGGCACTTTTTGCCTCCGCTGTCTGCATTTGTGTTTGAAATGTTTGTGGAAATGCTGCATTTTAGCAAAGTTAACTTTTGAGTTTGAGGTCAAGCTAAAATGCAACAATAAACTTGATTTTATTTCTCGTCACATCCAGTTATACTTCAGGTTAAACACGTCAGATGCCCGTTCTAACAGCATCGCGCTCTGGTCTGGTGTGAGGGGGAGGAGTCAGTTTAGACAAGGTTTGAGAGATTTAAGGTGAGACGCTGCAGGTGAATAGGAAAAAATCTTAAATTTAGTGATATTAATTTGAAACTTCTCCTGTAGTTTAGTCACGTAAATGTAAGAAAAAAACGTATTACAAGTTTTTCATCATGTCATGTTTTCATGTAGAAATGAGGCATTTTATGTGAAAAATACACATATTTGGGACATTTAAAACTGAAAAATGGACAGAACCAGGGCTACATTTCTTGGTTCATTTTGTAACATATTAGTTAAAAAATGCACAGAGGGGATTTTTGGATTTCTTATTTAGTTTTGAAGTAAACTAGACTGAACTGAAAATTGTCCTAAAAATTCAAATTCTGCCTAATTTTTTTTATTTAAAACTTCAATAAATCAGTTTTTGAATTAGATATCCAAAAAATCCTTCTGTAGGTTTCGTCAAAATCTTGTTGAGTCCAAGATTGTACAGTTTGGTGTAGGATCTACTTTAAGGCTGATATTTATGTCTCGAGGGAGAAAAACTGTATTTTAACAAAACGTCCTTTGAAGTTACAATGTCCCAGAGAAATCTATGGATGAAGTTGATTAAATGGAAGAATAAAACATCTTTAGGAGCAGATTGGACGAGTTTGTATGTTGAGCAAACTGACCAAAAAACAAAAAATTGAAAAAAATGAGTTTTGCCTGTTGTGTCTTGCCTTAAAAACCAAGATGTTTCGACTTCCATCCTAAAGTCTTTTTCAGGTGAAACTCCAGAGGGCAGTTTTAGAGCGAGTTTCTCCAGTGACTTTCTTGATTTTTAAAACTGTGTCCAGATGACGAGATCTCAAACCTCGTCTTGTGGATCCCTCCTGGACGATAAATCAGGAGATGCTTGTACCTCGGTGCCATGTTTCAGCTGCGAGCCTCACACATGGGACACGCTCCTCCACAGACCACCGGGCGGCAGGAGGCGTGGTCAGTCTGAGGAGGCGTGGTCAGTCCAAGGAGGCGTGGCCATTCTGAGGAGGCGTGGGCAGTCTGAGCGACCTGCCGGGTCCATCAGACTGACCACGCCTCATGAAGTAACATCAGCTGAGGCCAAACATGTCAAACAGGGTAAATACATTTCCTAATTTATTGTCTTTAAACCCGACGCTGTTCTGGCGTTCTGCCGGTGGGACGCTAGATTTTTTATCAATTTATTCCTCCACATCTGATAAAAGGAAACTATCAGCTGCTGGACACGTTCAATATGAAAAGAAAGCTGTGACCCTCTTATGTTCAGTCAAATCAAACATTCTGGGATGAATTGGAGTCAGTTTCTACTCCAAAAGCACATATAAATCAATAAAAATTAATAGGACTTTTATATGGATTCCACCTGGACTTTTTTTTTCCCTAACATCCCTAACACTAATTTTTAGTTCATTTAGCTTCAGCTTTGAAAGAGGAATTGTCAAAACCAACAAAAGCCAGGCAAAATCTACAGACACCAGCTTCACTTCTTCATATATTTAACAAAGAAAATGTAGGCGGACTTTAAAGTCTGATATTCCTCTTTGCAGAGTTTGTTTCAAGTGGAATCAGAGTAAATCAGACACAAAACTACAGAGTCTGAGCTTCACAAAGAGTCCAGACAATAGTTTATGTCCAAAGAGTTCAAGAACAGCTTCAGTTTGAAATGACGCTCATTTTAGTCGGACATTTTAGGAAAAACAGGTCCGAGCGGCATCTGTTTAAGAAGAACATAAGTGCGGATATAACTAAAGAAGACATAATGAACTAGAGGCCTGTGTTACGAATCTGTAGAGCGTCTCTGGAAAAGGCGGGTTCACATCTCATTCTGTAAACCCAAGATTTTCTGAACGAGACCGTGTACGTTCCCATAAAGGGGCGGAGTTATTGACCTTATTCCGGAAGGTGCCATACATGCTGCTATCTTGTTTCCGTTGTAGTTCACATGGAGCAGACGAGCTCAACAGAAAATAAGTTCTACTTGGACTAAAAAGACGTTTTCAGACTGACCAGGAAATCGTTGCGTTGTTGACTTGTTGTTGCTCGTGTTCATTAAACATTTTACACAAATCAATCTACTTTATGTAACATTTTAGCGGTGAGACTTTTCCCTCGTTCATCATTAGCTTTAACGAAGTTCTCGTCAAACGGAAGTGCGTTTACAACAAAAGTGCGTATCTGACAAAAAGTGGGCGGGGCAGAATAAGGTGAAGTTAGAACGATGGAGAAGGGACGAGCGGTGCACTTCTCACAGGAACAAGCGCTCGTCCTTAATAAATGTGAGAAAGTAAAAGTTAAATAAAGGGAAACGCAGTGCAGCAGCTGAAGTTAGAAAAGAGGGCTGGGAAAGTAGGAAAAGTGGAGTACGTGTTACTGCAAAGCTCCAATAGTTTGAGTAATAATGCACCTGT
Source organism: Rhinogobius similis (assembly GCA_019453435.1). Lineage (NCBI taxonomy): Eukaryota > Metazoa > Chordata > Actinopteri > Gobiiformes > Gobiidae > Rhinogobius > Rhinogobius similis. The sequence continues at coordinate 33,918,120 of CM033626.1, forward strand.
CTTCTTTACTACAAACGTGAATGAGCGCAGTTTAGTGTTCTTCTTAAAATCTGCGTTGTTTTACCATTTTGCAAACTGAAATTGGACTTTTGATCGCACAATCTCACTCTTCATTTGTGCTAAACCCACAGTCAAGTGGATGAAAGTTCAGTTGCCAAATGAAATGTATAAAAAAAGTGCGGTTTACAAACAAATCATGATCAAAAACATGTTATTCGCAAAAAATAATATGGCTTTCCGGGTTGAAAAATGTTATGAGCTACTGCAATTCATCTCTAAAAACTGAAATTATATGTAATATGTGATAGTATTTATTATCTACAAACGTAAATTCATCATGTTTAGTTCAAATCTCACCCAAACACATTATATTCTTGTCATATTCTACTTAAATACATATTCTTTGCAAAAAATAATCATAACTTTTTGCGTGTTCTGGCTTTTCAGGTTGAAAAATGTACTGCAATTCATATCTCTGTGTGTTAAGACTGATAAAAACTGAAATTATATGTAAAATGTGATCGCCTTTATTATCTACAAACTTAAATTCATCATGTTTAGTTCAAATCTCACCCAAACACATTATATTCTAGTCATAATCTACTTAAATACATAAAAATAATCATTACTTTTTGTGCGTTCTGGCTTTTCGGGTGGAAAAATGTATTGTAATTCTTATCTCTGAGTGTTACGATTGATAAAAGCAGAAAATAACGTGAGTTTTATAATGGCATTTATTATTTACAAACTTAAATGCATCATGTTTTGTTCAAATCTCACCTGAACACATTATATTCTAGTCATAATCTACTTAAATACATATTCTTCGCAAAAAATAATCATTTCCTTTTATGCGTTATGGCTTTTCGGGTTGAAAAATTTGCTGTAATTCTTATCTCTGAGTGTTTTACGATTGATAAACGCAGAAAATTATTTGAGTTTTTAATCGCATTTATTATTTACAAGCTTAAATTCATCATGTTTTGTTCAAATCTCACCCGAACACATTATATTCTAGTCATAATCTACTTAAATACATAAAAATAATCCTTACTTTTTGTGCGTTCTTTCTTTTCGGGTTGAAAAATGTACTGCAATTCTTATTTCTGAGTTACGATTGATAAAAACAGAAAATAATGTGAGTTTTATAATGGCATTTATTATCTACAAACTTAAATGCATCATGTTTCGTTCAAATCTCACCCGAACACATTATATTCTAGTCATAATCTACTCAAATGAATAGATTTACGTACATTTTTAATAGTAATTTGTCTGTATTTTTTCTATTTTCCTGCTGTTCTTGAACGTTTCGACACAAATAAAGCTTATTTTATGGTTCGTTCATATTTTTCGCAGTTTGGTCCTAAATTAAGCCCTGATTTGGACTCGGTTTGGTCCTGGTTTAGTCTTATTTTTGTTTGGTGAAAGTGAAAGTAAAAGTGTAAACGCTGTTAAAGGGCATCTGACATAAACTACATGCAGTTTCCGTCTTGACCTCTGATTAAAGCATTAAAAAACACAAATATAAATAGATAAAGATACTAAATAAAGTGAAATAAGTGGGAGCCTCTTGAGCATCACCAGCTTCAGCGTCTTCTTCACAAACTCTCGTGTTAAATGGCTGGCGTCACTCCGAACACTTTTTCGGCGTTTTTAATCCTCTTTTCTTTGGTTTCGCCGCAGCGTTCCTGGCTTTTCTCTCTCTGTGTGTGTTTTCGGCAGCTGCGCGAAACTGAAATCAGGAACTGTTGGTTTTCTAAAAGCTTGCAGACGGATGGTTTGCCGCCATTTTGCATTTTAACCGTGTTATTACAAAAGTGATTGTACTGTAATGTTCTGTAGGAGAAGTGTCATGTAACAGATTTTAAATAAAGTATTCAGGGGTTTGAAGAAAAGAAAACGGCCTCTGTGTGCGTTTTTGATGTGTAATGTTTGTGTTTGTCGTTTGTTTTAGGTCTAAAGTCAATGCTCTGTCGGTAAAAGCATGAAGTTTGGAGAAAAATTTAGACTTTGGGGGAAGAATTTTCAACATTTTTTAAAAGAAATTGGCTTATTATGCCTTTTTAATGTCTAATAATTGTGTTTGTCATTTGTTTTAGGTCTATAAACAATGCTCTGTTGGTAAAAGCATGTGATTCGGAGCAAAATTCAGACTTTAGGGGAAGAGATCTGAACATTTTTTAAAAGAAAATGGCTTGTTTTGCCTTTTTAATTTATATTATTTGTATTAGTCTTTTGTTTTAGGTCTACAGTCAATGCTTTGTCAGTAAAAGCATGTAGTTTGGAGAAAAATTCAGACTTTGGGGAAAGAAATTTCAACATTTTTGAAAAGAAAATGGCTTGCTTTGGCTTTTTAATGCATACTATTTGGCTTAGTATTTTGTTTTAGGTGTAAAGTCAATGCTCTGTCAGTAAAAGCATGTAGTTTGGAGAAAAATTCAGACTTTGGGGAAAGAAATTTCAACATTTTTGAAAAGAAAATGGCTTGCTTTGGCTTTTTAATGCATGCTATTTGGCTTAGTATTTTGTTTTAGGTCTAAAGTCAATGCTTTGCCGGTAAAAGCATGTAGTTTGGAGAAAAATTCAAACTTTGGGGGAAGAATTTGAACATTTTTGAAAAGAAATTGGCTTATTTTGCCTTTTTAACGTATAATATTTGTGTTTGTAATTTGTTTTAGGTCTACAAACAATGCTCTGTTGGTAAAAGCATGTAGTTTGGAGAAAAATTCAGACTTTGGGGAAAGAAATTTCAACATTTTTGAAAAGAAAATGGCTTATTATGCCTTTTTAACGTATAATATTTGTGTTTGTAATTTGATTTAGGTCTACAAACTATGCTCTGTCGGTAAAAGTATGTGATTCGGAGCAAAATTCAGACTTTAGGGGAAGAGATCTGAACATTTTTAAAAATAAATTGGCTTATTTTGCATTTTAAACATATAATATTTGTGTTTGTAATTTGTTTTAGGTCTATAAATAATGCTCTGTCGGTATAAGCATGTGATTCGGAGCAAAAATCAGACTTTAGGGGAAGAAATTTGAACATTTTAAAAAAGAAAATTCCTTGTTTTGCCTTTTTAATTTATATTATTTGTATTAGTCTTTTGTTTTAGGTCTACAAACAATGCTCTGTCAGTAAAAGCATGTAGTTTGGAGAAAAATTCAGACTTTGGGGAAAGAAATTTCAACATTTTTGAAAAGAAAATGGTTTGCTTTGGCTTTTTGATGCATACTATTTGGCTTAGTATTTTGTTTTAGGTCTAAAGTCAATGCTTTGTCAGTAAAAGCATGAAGTTTGGAGCAAAATTAAGGCTTTGGGGGAAGAATTTTCAACATTTTTGAAAAGAAATTGGCTTATTTTGCCTTTTTAACGTATAATATTTGTGTTTGTAATTTGTTTTCGGTCCACGGTCAATGCTCTGTCGGTAAAAGCATCAAGTTTGGAGAAAAAAATCTGACTTTGGGGGAAAAATTTGAACATTTTTGAAAAGAAAATCATTTATTTTGCCTTTTTAACGTATAATATTTGTGTTTGTAATTTGTTTTAGGTCTATAAACAATGCTGTGTCGGTAAAAGTATGTGATTCGGAGCAAAATTTAGACTTTAGGAGAAGAAATTTGAACATTTTTTAAAAGAAAATTGCTTGTTTTGCCTTTTTAATTTATATTATTTGTATTAGTCTTTTGTTTTAGCTCTATAAACAATCCTCTGTCAGTAAAAGCATGTAGTTTGGAGAAAAATCTAGACTTTGGGGGAAGAAATTTTCAACATTTTTGAAAAGAAATTGGCTTATTTAGCCTTTTTAACGTATAATATTTGTGTTTGTAATTTGATTTAGGTCTATAAACAATGCTCTGTTGGTAAAAGGATGTTATTCGGAGCAAAATTCAGACTTTTGGGGAAGAGATCTGAACATTTTTTAAAAGAAATTGGCTTATTTTGCCTCTTTAATGTATAATATTTGTGTTTGTCATTTGTTTTAGGTCTATAAACAATGCTCTGTCAGTAAAAGCATGTAGTTTGGAGAAAAATCTAGACTTTGGGGGAAGAAATTTTCAACATTTTTGAAAAGAAATTGGCTTATTTTGCCTTTTTAACGTATAATATTTGTGTTTGTAATTTGATTTAGGTCTATAAACAATGCTCTGTTGGTAAAAGCATGTTATTCGGAGCAAAATTCAGACTTTAGGGGAAGAGATCTGAACATTTTTTAAAAGAAATTGGCTTATTTTGCCTTTTTAATGTATAATATTTGTGTTTGTCATTTGTTTTAGGTCTATAAACAATGCTCTGTCAGTAAAAGTATGTGATTCGGAGCAAAATTCAGACTTTAGGAGAAGAAATTTGAACATTTTTTAAAAGAAAATTGCTTGTTTTGCCTTTTTAATTTATATTACTTGGCTTAGTATTTTGTTTTAGGTCTATAAACAATGCTCTGTCAGTGAAAGCATGTAGTTTGGAGAAAAATTCAGACTTTGGGGGAAGAAACTTCAACGTTTTTGAAAAGAAAATGGCTTGTTTTGCCTTTTTAATTTATATTACTTGGCTTAGTATTTTGTTTTAGTCTATAAACAATGCTCTGTCAGTAAAAGCATGTAGTTTGGAGAAAAATTCAGACTTTGGGGGAAGAAATTTCAACATTTTTGAAAAGAAAATGGTTTGCTTTGGCTTTTTAATGCATACTATTTGGCTTAGTATTTTGTTTTAGGTCTAAAGTCAATGCTCTGTCAGTAAAAGCATGAAGTTTGGAGCAAAATTAAGGCTTTGGAGGATGAAATTGGATTTTTTTTAACTGATTAAAAGCCTGTCTTAGGGGAAAAAAACACAGACAATTATGATGGATCAAGTCTAGAACAGTCTAGAAACAGTGAGAAATTGATTAATTAAGATCACATTTCACTCTTTAATAGTAATAAGCACAAAATACTACTTTTTACTATAAAAGTACAACATATATGAATTTTACTAAAATGTGTTGTTCCTGTAGCTGTACTTTTACTTTAATAACAAAATTGAGTACTTCCACCACCTTTGATTTACAGAAAAGTAATAGTAAATCCTGTATTTATGGGTTTAAATTATCACGATTCAGTCCAAAATCTTCCGCTAAAACTCACTCTTTATCTTCTTTTTGCGGTTGTCTCATATAAATCCTTTAAATCTAAATAAAATAATTAATCGACTAATAAAAATATTGATGAAACCCTAGAAAATACCTTCATCTTGTCAAACTCCTCAATAATCTCCTCCTTTTTAATCTTGAGACGATACAAAAGACGTTACACTTTCATTGATTTATTTTTATTTATGAAACCTTTTTTCCAAAATGAAAACAATACTGCATAAAACAGTTCACCCACAGCAATGAGAGAAATAAATTCACATTTTGATAAACGGCTGAGAAGAAGATTTTGATTTTTAAAGGAATGTAAAAACTCAATTTCTCTGTTATTTTCTGCACATTTTCAGGCAAATCATTGTTATTTTGTCCTGTAGATGATGATAATCTGATTTGTTTTATCCACATACAACTGTGTCTTTGATCATAAACTGAGGATTGAATAGTAAAGCTGCTTTTATTATCCGAATTTAAATCCTAAAACACAAATCTTTTACTTTCACTTCTCAAAGCAGGACTAAATAAACAGTTTGTAGGCGCATTAATGAGAAATAAATAAATTAGCGTTTACATTTGAGAAATCGAATGGTTAAAAAAAAAAGTCGACTGGATCTTGTGTGAAATAAACACAATTTTAGATCAAAAACGCTGTCTTTTTTCACTCGACTCTTGTCTGGACTCAAACAGTTCAATAAATACAAGGCTTAAAGGGGCAGTACCCTAGTTTTTAAGTGGAGGGTCTGAAACCATCTTTTCTCCATGGAGACGGCGCACAGAATGGCATAAAACTTGTCAATCTCCATGGAAACGAGTGGATGACCCGACAAAACCGAGCTTGTTCTGGCAATAAAACACCTCAAACTGAATACATTAAAGATAAAGTAGATACTGTGGAACATTCCAGACGAAGTAGTAACACTTTCATGAGACGAGCAGGTGACAAACCCCCCACCAGAGAAGTTAGAGTGCTTTACAAGACGAGGTAACGATCCTATGTCTGTCATTAGGGCTGAGCATTGTGTTATATTAGAGGCTAGAGAGACTGTCGCCATGGTAACCTATATCAGTGTTTCCCAACCAGGGGTATGGGGACGCCGAGGGGTACGTACAACGGTTTCAGGTTAAAAAATAAGTTGAAATGTACTTTTATCTGAATAAAAAAGTGTTTTTAGTTGTAAATTTGGGATCTTTTTGGAGCGTCTTGGACCATAAATCAAATTAAACAAAAATATAATGGTAATAACTGACAATATGTGACAAGTAAACCCATTTATTAAACCTTTAGTCGTTTAGTCGTTTAATCGGTCGATGGAGTCTTAGTCGAACAACATTTTTATTAATCGACTAATCCTTTTATTTATACGGCAAAAAGAGCAAAAACAAGAAGATTTAGCTGTAGATTTTGGAGTCCAACATATAAATACTGTTTCCTAGTACTTATCTGTAAAAAGTACTTCATAATTTTGATATATTTTTGCCACACTTTGCCGTTTTAAAGAATTTCTTTAGTCGACTTCAGCCCTAGAGTCAAAGTTTAGGGGGGACTCGAGAATTTAAAAAAGATTGTGAACCAGCTCCAGCTCCATTTTGTGTTGGAAAATTTTACTTAAGAACACACACAAACTAACAGCGAGCAGGAGTTTTTATGGTGAATATTCATTTTCATAATTTAAAGAAGAATATTCCTGACAGACACAGGTAGACTTTCCTGCATTATTAGGACACAGATTATACCATAATATGTGGATTTAAACACTCACATTTATGTTTTTAACGCCCTGTTTTTACATTATTTTCTATTAGAATGTTGCTCTCTCTGCACTCCCAAGATGGCCGCCGCAACTGCCACAGCAACAGAGTCCACGTTCTCTCTAGCCTTTATTATAACTCAGCAAATTGAACTGTACTCAACAAATAGTGGTTTCTAAAATGGAGAGTTTAGACTATTTTTGCGTTAAATGGCACTGAAGTCTGTATTGTTTATATTCTGGAAAAGTATACGAAATGAAAGCTATTTTATTTCTTTTTAATAAGACTAAATAAATCAAATATTGAACAATCAGTGAGGGGAAAAAACGGTAAATCTGTTTCAACATCATCCAGTGCTAGCGGTCATGTAAAAAAAGACGCTTTTTTTGTTTTGAAACACGTTCACTCTCAATTATTACCGGCAAAAGAGTAAAAAAAATGGAGAAAGTTGGCAAAAAAATGGCTTTACTTCTCGTTTTGTTCAGATTGGCAGCAGACAAACGTTTAAAAGGTGCAGTCGCTGTGCTTGGAATGTTCCACAGTATGACATTAAACTCGTCTATCTCCATGGAGACAAGTGGGTGGCGCTGCCAGGCCGAGTTACAGGTCAGATCTGTGGAGAGGCAAGCCCATTCGTATAAAGAGTGTGTGTTTTCAAGGCATTTTCTAGCTTTAAAAACTCTTCAATAAATGCAAGATTGGCCGGTTTAAAGTCATACTGCGGAACTTTGCACATCTCCCACCAGAAGTTACACATTGCACCTTTAAGCGAAGCGACAAATACAAATGTAGGGGGCGCTCTACAAAAGAAATCAGACAAAAACAAGGAGCAGCTTCTAGAAATCAGTTCAGAAACTTTAAAGTAACTCAGAGCCAAGTTCTGATTGTCATTTCTTCACACCGACCAGAGATATTTAAAACGTAAAAATATTATTTACATCATGTGACAAGTTAAATGTGGAAGCGAACACACCTTTTCAAACCAAGCCCCAGCACTTTTTGTTCACATGCGTTGCTGAAGTTTGTCATTTAACTGCATATATTTTTGTACGTCGTTCTGAGTCTTTGCGATGGAGTGTGTCTTATGTTTGTTCAAAATCCTCACATTTAAGACAGAAACAAAGCAAGAGAAAGGCCTCAGTGCTACAGAAGAGCGCGCGTCCCCTGCGTCGTATAAAAAGGCTACAATAAACCAACAATGACCAGTTTTGGAGGAAAATCAGGCAAAACATTACGACCAACAACAGGCGAAGTTAGAAAACAGAGTGGAATATGAAATAAAATGAGCGATGTTTTGTCAAAGTTGAAGCAAAAAACAGGTAAAGATGTGCGCAAGTTTGACAAATTATGATGTCAAGACGACTGGGTTTAAAAAGATCCTGTGGGGGGGTCCCTGGTCTGTCAGAGGTGGTATAGACCGAGTTTAAAGTGCCCATGACAGGTTGGAGTACTAATTATACTACAACACGGGTAAGATAAATATATTCAAAGTTTTGCTAAAAATAATTATACATTCTATCATTTTTAGCTGTTTTTTTTTTGTTTTTTAATGTCATTTCCTGGTTGTAAATGATGACATCATACTAGAAAATTACTCTGTACCATAGACTGTAGATCAGTGGACTAAGGGATTGTGATGTCGCCCATAGCGTTTGGCTCCAGCCAAATGAAGCCCATCGCGGCTAGCAGTTATAGCGGCTAAAGCGGAGCCAGACTCCATATTTGGAAATCCGAGTGCGTATCGTGGCAACCACACGGACTAATCAGGAGCGCGGTTGCTAACGGTATCCGCCTCGGTGAGAGGAGACGGCGGCAACGTGCGGCACTAGCTGTCAATCAAACCTGTTGCTAACACGAGCGAAAACGGCCCACGGAAAAGGAAGCACCTGATTGGTCAGTTATTATTGCTAATAACTTGATTTATGAACAACCTAACGAAAAAAACACCTGATTCATGTAGAGTGAGTCAAAACAGACATTTTAGTTTCAAGATGGTGAGCCTGACAGAAACAGTTACAGAGTAAAGGGCACCAGTGTCACAGAAAGTGAATGGCAGCTCGGCTTCATGGAGCCAGGAGCCTCCATAGCTGCTTCCTATTTGGAACGTGGCGGCTAGCATGCTAACATGGTCCACTGATATCTACAGTCTATGCTCTGTACACTGGGCTAAAACTCAGCTAATGTCACAGATTTTTTTTGTCCGACAAATCAAAATATATGTAAACGCCTTTATTTGGTTGAATTAATGTTTTAAGGGTAATTTAAGTTGTTGATTTTGTGTAAATTATGCATAATTTTTGGATGGACTGAGTCTCACAGTGTGATGTCATCAAGTTTTTACTTCCTGTAATTTCAAACTGATTTTTCAACTTTTCTTCACCAACTACAACTTGATTGGTGTAAAACGGGAATTTTTATGTACAATACGTATTAATACACCAAATAAAATCAAAATTAGAAAATTGTTAAAACCTGTCATACGCACTTTAAGCTCAGTTTAGTCCTGGTTTAGTTCTGCTCTTGAAGGGTATCGCCTGTCTGTAGTTTTTTGTATGAATTCGATCACTTATCCTGGGTTTAGTCCTGGTTTAGAACTGATTTAGACACAGTTTAGTGCAGTTCCAGGGTTGTTCCTGGTCTGCAGAGGTCAGTATCTCAAAGATCTGGTTTAGATCCTGCTGAGATCTGGTTCAGACTTGGTTAAGTTCTGGTTTAGTGCAGCTGTGTTCCCAGTCTGCAGTGCTCATTATGCATTAGAGGTGATTTAGCCTTGGTTTTAACCTGCTTTAGTTAAGTCTTGGGTTCATCCTGGTTTAGATACCTTTAGTCCCGCTTTAAACCTGGTTTGGTGCAGCTCTTTAGTGCTGATTAAGTCTGGTTTAATGCAGCTAATATGGCGTGTTCTTGGTCTGCTGGGGTCAGTGTATCAGAGGTTCTTTAGACCTGGTATAGACCCGGTTTAGACCTGGTCTTGTTGCGTGTTCCTGGAGATTCTTTAGACCTGGTTTAGTGTCTATTTTGACCTGCTTTCGTCCTTATAAGTCCTGATTTCATGCAGCTCTTATAGGGTGTTCCCAGTCTACAAATGAAACCTTTAAACCTGTTTTAGTCCTGGTTTTGAGCTGCTTCAGTCGAGACAAGTTCTGATCTTGTGCAGCTCTTTGCGGTGTTCCCGGTCTTTATAGAACCTGTTTTAGACCTGCTTCAGACCTGTTTTAGACCTCCTTAATGCAGATGTCGTTGGGTGTTCCGGTCTGCAGTGCACAGTATGCATTAGAGGCGAGTTCGTCCTGGTTTAGACCTGTTTTTTTCCTGATTTAGTGCAGCTCTTGAGGCGTGTTTGGTCTGCAGTGATCAGTATCTATCAGAGGCTCTTTAGACCTGCTTTAGACGCGGTTTAGTCCTGGTTTTAACCCGCTTTAGACCTGGTTTAGTGCAGGTTTTGAGGGGTGTTCAGGGTCTGCAAAGGTCAGCATCTATCAGAGGAGGTTCTTTTGACCTGGTTTAGACCTGGTTTTAACCCACTTTAGGGCAGGTCTTGAGGGGTGTTTGACCTGGTTTAGACATGTTTTAGACCCAGTTTAGACCTGGTTTAGTCCTGGTTTTGACCCGGTTTAGACCTGCTTTAGACCCGGTTTAGACCCGGTTTAGACCTGGTTTGGACCCGGTTTAGACCTGGTTTAGACCTGGTTTAGACCCGGTTTAGTGTTACTCTTGTGGTTGGTGGTCATAATGTTATGCCTGATAACTTTATAAATAAATGTCCATTGTTTTAATCCAGCTCAGCAGATTTGTAGCCCTGTTTGTTCATATTTGATGAGACTTTACAGTAACACTTTAAATAATAATTAACTGTTTGTTCACTGCTACTTTAAAAAATGCGTTTGTTGAATGAAGCTCAACTGTGCCCTTCCACCTGGAATTTAATATCCACACATTTCCCCCCCCCCAAACAAACTAGATATATCGCAGCAACAACCTAAAATCCTAAAATCTGACAGAAATGTAAATTTTTTTTAAAGGAAAATTAATCTTATTTACTTTTATTGATTATTGATTTCCTTATTTAGTCTAATTTAGCCTTGATTCAGTCCCGGTTTGTCTCTGTTAAGTTTTTATTTTGACTGAGTTTGCGTAATACATTAAGACAAGAACATAATTGTTTTGATATAAAGGAAATGTGTCAAAACGTATGTTCAAATATCGCAATAATATGGATATTGCTGTACTTCCATCCATATTGCAATAGTTTTCAATATTATGCAGCTCTATTTTACACTTTAATCGAGTCTATGGCGAAAATGAATAAAATTATACAAGTTGAGTTCCATTCAAACCAATAGAGTTTGTTTCCAGCACGAAGCGATCTCGTTTTATGTGAATCGTTGAAGTGACAACATTGTACGGGATTATTAAAGGTGCATTGTGTAACTTTTCCAGGTTTTCTCCATGGAGACGTAATTGCGTTGACTGGAATGTTCAACAGTGTGGCATTACCTCACCGTCAGAATGCACGTTTGTCAAGGTGTTTGTTGTGGGAGTGTAATAAACCACCTTTAATTTAATCGACGCAATATAGACAAGTTTAATGCCATACTGTGGAATATTCCAGGCAAACCATAGCATCTCCATGGAGACACACAGTGCACCTTTAATAATGAATAGATGCTGCAGACAAGCGTTTCTCAAATAGTTCAATCGTCTCTAAAACTACAATCATTATGGCACATATTTTTCATACATTTCCACATTTTTGTACAGTTTGTTCTCGGGCCTTTTCTCGGCCCAGACCCACCGTTTGAGAACCACTCCTCGGTCGTGTTTGATGGACAGCGTCGATGTAGAAATAGATGAGTCTCTTCAGCTCAGTTTGAACGAAAAAACAAAACAAAAAACAGCCGTCTGAACCCAGTATGACGTTTGGATCTTCAGTCGTTGATGAGAGCAAGAATCATGCTGCAACACAGAGGATGTTAAGTTACACTTCAGTTCTACATGGACTGTACATTTAATAATCATAATTAACAATGAAACGAGCGACGCAAATAAATATAGGAAAAAATAATGGCTTTGTTCTAACTTTTTATGTTATTTTACCATTATAAGTGCAGTATAATAAAAGCTGTTCAAATAACACATATTGTGCTTTTCTCAGCTTTATTGACCTTATTCTGCCCCGCCCACTTTTGCCGTTTTTTGCACTTTTGTTGTAAACGCACTTCCGTTTGACGAGAACTCCGTTAAAGCTAATGACGAACGAGGGAAAAGTCTCACCGCTAAAATGTTACATAAAGTAGATTGATTTGTGTAAAATGTTTAATGAACACGAGCAACAACAAGTCAACAACGCACAGATTTCCTGGTCAGTCTGAAAACGTCTTTTTAGTCCATGTAGAACTTATTTTCTGTTGAGCTCGTCTGCTCCATGTAAACTACAACGGAAACAAGACGGCGGCGCGTACGGCAACTTCAGGAATAAGATGAGTCAAGTTATCTATGACACTCGTGGTCCCAATACTTAATATTTTGGACAGTTTAAATTACACTATTGACCTCAACGGGTTCATAAAATAAAAGTCAGCTGACTTCGGATTGTGGCGTCAAAATGGCGACAAATGCCTTTAGTTGGACGCCTTTGTTCCCCCCCCCCCCTTTTTTTTTTTAAGGATTTTTGTCCCATAGGCTAGGTGGCAGTTGGCCTGTTTATTTTTAAATGGCTAGCTCAGTACTTCCTGTCCAATTCATTTCTATGGGGTTTTCATCCAGTCCATAAATCCTGACAGATCGTGCAGTGAACAGTGGGTTGTGTTGGACGTCTCTGGAACATGTTAAAGACTTTACAAAAGCAGCGAGTGCTTCACCAAAGTGTCTATAAAGGGACGTGTTTGTGTCTCAATGCTAACGCTAATGTCTAACAATTTAAACATAAACAACCCAACTGATATTCTGTGCACAGAGTCAATTCACCTTATTCCGGAAGTTGCCGTACGCGCCGCTATCTTTTTCCGTTGTAGTTTACACTGAGCAGACGAGCTCAACAGAAAATAAGTTCTACACGGACTAAAAAGACGTTTTCAGACTCCAGGAAATCGGTGCATTGCTGACTTGTTTTTTCCCGTGTTCATTAAACATTTTAGACAAATCAGTCTACTTTATATAATGTTTTAGCGAGAGACTTTTCCCTGATTGGCCATTTGCGCGAACACGGTTAGCGTCAAACTGGAGGTCCCTTTACTACAAGAGTGCGGATCAAAAAGAGGCAAAAGTGGGCGGAATAAGGTGAATACTATGGTGACTATACCGGGGAATGACATGCAGCAAACTGTCTCAAAACACTGCAGCCTGTCCCACACGGCAGGTATGTGTGCTATCCACTCAACCACGAGCACCACTGGACACTATCGTTTTCGAGGGCAGGCTCCGGAGACGCGCATCTTTGACGCCTTGAATGCCCGTCTGAACTAGACTCAAAATGTGCGTCTTGCTGTTTGTGAAACGACAGCTCTGGAGGAGGCTCCTGATTGGCTGACGTGGCGCGGTTCAGCTTTTCTAACTCTGCCTTCTGACACCCGGGACAAGCGATGAATCACTCTAATACAACTTCAAGCGGATAAACGAAAAAGAGGAAATAATTAGAACGTTATTACACGCTCTAAAAGTTGATGTTGCATAATGTTTCTCCTCATTTGACTGTCAGAGCTCATTTTAATGTCTTGGCAGGTTTCACACAGACCCAGCCCTCGCTCTCCGGGCTGCAGAGTCAGTGTGTGTGTTTGTTTGTGTGTGTGTGTGTGTGTGTATGTGTGTGTGTGTACCTGTATAAGTAGATGAAGAAGCAGAGCAGATGGTAGCCCAGTTTGATCATGGCCTCCTTCATGTGAGACTTGAGCTGGCCGCGGTTGTGGATCTCTGTCGGATCAAACACTCCCATGTTCCCCATCGGCACCTTCACGTACCTGTACACACACACACATTCACACATAGACATAGACACGCACACGCACACGCACACGCACACACACACACACACACGGTATATAAAAATAATAACTTCCTCATGTCTCATAGGATAAGTAAAGTGAAGTAGCGGCATTACGTAATCATTGACATTTAAAGTGCGTATGACAGGTTTTTATGATTTTCTAATTTTGATTTTCTTCAGTGCATTAATACCTCTTGTAAATATAAATTATAGTTTTACACCAATCAAGTCGCTATTTGCGGGGAAAAGTTGAAAAATCTGTCGACAATTACAGGAAGTAAACGAATCAATGACATCACACTGGGGAGACAAAGGTTATGCATAATTTACACAAAATAAACAACTTTTTTGACCTTTTAAACATTGATTCAACAAAATAAAGGTGTTCACGTGTGTTTCTCTTTGTCAAATGAACAAAATCTGTGACATTAGCTGAGTTTTTGCCAGTGTACAGTGTGGTTGCTATGGTAATTTCCTAGTTTGATGTCATACTTACAACCAGGAAGTACAGTTTAAAACCTAAAAAACCGCTAAACTGGGGTTAAATTTGTAAAGATTTTAGTAGAAATTTGAATATCTTTATCTTAACTGCATTTTAGTTCAATGTGTATTTCAACCTGTCAGAGGCCCTTTAAGACTGGATTTGTTTTCACCTGTAAATATTCCAGACGGCGACTGGGAAGTTGAGCAGGAAAATGAACCAGTGCATCGACACCAGCATGAGCATCGTGGACAAACACTGCCCGATCATCTCTGGGATCACCCACTAAAACAACAACAACAACAACAAGAAAGAAATAAAGAGCACACGGTGAGTCATGATTCACAGAGTGTTAAGAATGTGAGTGAAGCGGTGAAGTGAATAGGATCTGACTCACTTTGTTGAGTTTGGAGCAGCAGGCTCTTGCATTGATATAATCACATTCAAGATCGGACAAAGTTATGATCTACATTTCTGGTTAAGGACAAACACGGAGAAAACAACGCTTGCTCAATTCTGGCAAAAAATTATGATCACAATTATTTGGCTCATAATTAAAATCACAGTTTACTTTTCTACGGTCAAAATAACCTGTAGAGAAAGTATATTTTAATGTTTTGTGGCGCTTTTGTTTTATAAAGCCTGTGTAGATTAGAAAAGTTGAAACGTTTTGACGAGCAAAATGTCTCTCATTCTGAACAGAATTTAATTTATTTGTTTATTTATTTGTAATTTTGACCAACATCTTTTAAACTAATGATCTTTGGTGAAGGGATCAAATTGTCAACTTACAAAAAAAACCAACAAAACATGACTCTCTTTTCATCTTAAAATTGTAAGACGGTGCCAAGGTTTTTGCCTTTGTTTGTGCAACATTTGTGTAATTAAATACAGTAATAATACGGCAAATAACAATAATATTAATACAGTAATAAACCACTATTATTAACTTTGATGTTTTGGACAGCAGCATTATAAAAACAGTATACAAATATAGGTAAACTACACGGGACAATTAAACAATAAAACCAAAAGAAATCCCAATAAAACTATAAATAACATGAGCCAGTTCACATAACATCTATTTCTTACATAAAAACATTGTGAGCAGTGATTCAAAACATATAAACAATGCCAAAATAGGAAGAACTATCATTACGATTAAGAGATAAAGCGATGAGATCATTTGCAAAAGCTTTGATATTATCAAACCTTGACTATTTTCCAACTCTATGATATAATACTATAAATAGAGCTAGGTCTGAGTGATAAGGTGATTTAAAAAGAAATAGAATGGTGAGCTCGTCCCTGTGACAATCTGCTATTTTTGCGAAATCGTTGTGACTGCTTGAAGAATGCCTAAAAAGTTAGCTAACGTTTTCACTTTGACAGCAGCAAATCTTAACAGACATAAATAATAAAACTCGTGATCGCTTTTACGTTTACATTTAGTATTCACACCTTTCATCTTTTGCCTAATCACTTTCAAACTTTCCATTTATATGTAGCGATGTTTACTTTAGTTTCTAACCTAAACTTTGACTACATTTGACCACGCCTCGTCATAACTCGCCTTAGTTTAAACCAATGCTAACGCGGCTAACACCCGGCGGCTAATGCTAACGCAGCTAGCTCCGGGATGCTAACTTCTGTCCAAAACAAAGGAATTAGAGCGGATAATGACACAAAGTTCATGCCGAATGGTTGGCACAGTTCAGACCCGTCATCGTAGTAAAAGGATACGAAATAAACCGCTAGGAAAATGAGCGCACAGCAGTCCACCAGGGACAGGATGAACACGGCCGCCTCCATGTTTAGGACCTGCTGCTTCTGCTCCAGTTTGGTGTCAACAAAACGGTTCACGTGAACTCTGCCGCCCCTCACTGGACTAAAGAGGGAACGTCCTTAGGTTACATTAAACTGGTGGGAAAAGCTCTGTGTACGTCAGCAGAGTGGCACCTTTGTGAAGAAAAAAATAACGTATAATAAAGTATAACCAGGGTTTATGCAGGTTTAAGCAAATTCAATGCCTTTTAATGCCGCATTTCAACATTTTTAAAGTCATAATCATGTCAAAACAAGACATTTAATGCTTTTATCATGTTAAAACTCCTGGCTTCTTCTAACCAGTCCACAGGCAGCAGAATACCAAGAATTTAATAAACTACTTTTCAATATCCAAACAGCAAATTTACATGAAATTCAAACCATGGAATTGTATGTTTTGAACCCTATCTTTTACTGTTTAGATGATTTAATCTCAGCTATTAACACCTAGATTCAGTAAATCCAGTACATCTGGGATTCAAAATATATTTGAATGTTAAATTATAAAGTATACACACTTCTGATTGGCTGATACAGCGGCTTTGGGAAGACCATAATTATTTGCTCTTATTTTTATTATGTATATATTCAAAAAGGTTTTCAGATTTAATGCCTGTGCAGATTGAAGTTTATGGTTTTTAATGCACTTTAAGGCCTTACTTTTGACCAAAATTCATTTAGATTTTTAATGCTTTTTAATACTGTACGGGAACCCTGTTAAACGTACAGGAAGAATCCAACCCCTCTCTATGTCATCATCTATGTCATAATTTGGATTGAAATAAGAAATGTGTTGAAACAAATCAGAAACTGTTTGAAGCAAGTCAAATAATTCCATCAAATAAAAAGTTCCATCAAATAAAAAGTCTTAACGAGTCATTCATTCATTCATTCATTTTCTACCGCTTATTCCCGTTAGGGGTCGCGGGTGACTGGAGCCTATCCCAGTGACTTTGGGCCTTAGGCGGGGTACACCCTGGACAGTGGCCAACTTGCCGCAGGGCTGACACAGAGAGACAGAGACAAGGACAGACAACCATTCACTCTCACATTCATACACTAGGGACAATTTTAGAGTTCTCAATTAACCTACACAGTCATGTCTTTGGACGGTGGGAGGAAGCCGGAGAACCCGGAGAGAACCCACGGTAACACGGGGAGGACATGCAGACTCCACCCAGAGAGATCGTGTGATGTTAGGGTGGTTCAGAATTCGAAACCACGATGTTGGGGTGGTGCGGGATTCGAACCCACGATCTCCTTATTGAGAGGCAGAAGCTCTAGCCGCTCTGCCACCGTGCACCCCTTAACGAGTCAAAATGTCTGAAATTCAGATTAATATCCTAAAATCAAGACGTTTTAACCCATCTAGAAATTCATTTTTTGCAGTGTAGGTCACGATTATTTGATTGCTTAATTAGTTGACATCTATTTATATAATCGATTATTTGCGATTAATCGATTAACTTGTTGCAGCTCTACCTCCGACGTGCTAATGTAAGCGCACAGCTGTATTGACTGCGATTAGAGGCAGAAAACAACGGACAACAATGCTGCACAAACCAGTTCATCCGTCGTAGTTCTACATTATAGTCAGTTCTTCACAGTTAGACTGTAGTTCACATTAAAGTCTAAGTCAAATAGTCCTCACGTACACCTGGTTTGGATCTGGCGGTTCTCATGGTGTGAAAGGTGAAGGAACATTTGTGGTTTCGTGAAGGCACCGTTTTGAAAATCTAAAACACAATTCCATTTTCTGTAATGCATTTTAATTGACAGCAGCGTTTTACAGTTAAATAAATGCATCCACCAAACGATATTTAAAAGTGCAGAGCAGACATCCTGTTGTATCTTGTTGCATATTGGAGTTTGTCATAGTTTTATTTCATATTTTTTCACACAGAATGCCCAGGTTTACGATGTCTGTGGTGGCAGTGGTTCGAGTCAGTCCTTTCACTCTTGCTCTGTGCATAGAAATATATAAAATCTTTTGAATAAATCCCGTCCGGTCGTAGGCACGTCTTCAGCTCAGCCCTGGAAGGCGTGAAGCTCCTGTTCTTCAAAGCCCAGCTGCTTCAACAAACTGCACAGAGAAGGAAAAGGACCATGTCACATCAGGCAAAAAGAACACTGAACTAAAATGAAAAAAGAAAATAACGCGATATTAAATGTCAGATGTGTGAGAGTGAGTGGAGAAATATTATCAGGTGCTCAAATGTGCAAAAATAACAACACAATACACGGTTTATTTATTGCGTTTTTATCATTTTGTTTACTTGGTCGGGCCAAGTTTTCTGAATAAAGAATTGATTGATTAAAGGGATTTTGACTTCATATTATCACTAATATTGGTAGTTTTTACTTTTTTAATTAAGTCTATATGACAGGTTAGACGACACGTTTCACTAAAACATGCCCAGAGTCAGGACTAAACATGGACCGGCCTCCTGCTGGTGCTCAGAGTCAGGACTAAACATGGACCGGCCTCCTGCTGGTGCCAGAGTCAGGACTAAACATGGACCGGCCTCCTGCTGGTGCTCAGAGTCAGGACTAAACATGGACCGGCCTCCTGCTGGTGCCAGAGTCAGGACTAAACATGGACCGGCCTCCTGCTGGTGCTCAGAGTCAGGACTAAACATGGACCGGCCTCCTGCTGGTGCCAGAGTCAGGACTAAACATGGGGAATCAGCATTTCAGTTTTTTGCAGCTAAAATCTGGAACAGTCTCCCTGAAGATGTGAGACAGGCCTCCACTCTGACAATGTTTAAATCCAGGCTAAAAACTGTTCTGTTCAGATGTGCAAACGACTGAAAGATCTATCTGCACTCTTCTCTTTTAAAGCGCTTTATTTTAAAATGATTCTGTGTGTCTTTTTGTGTCTTTTCCTGTTATGTAAAGCACTTTGAATTGCCTTGTGTATGAATTGTGCTCTACAAATAAACTTGTCTTGCCTAAAACGTAGTGAACATGATTATATTACGATCTTACTTAACATTTAGCTTATTTATCCCCAGTTTGACAGTTTTTGTTTATAATGTCACTTCCTGGTTGGACATGAGCAGCAAATATGACATAGTTAGAGGTATTTCTACAGCAGTTACCTAGCAACCATTTGGAAAACAAGGGCCAAAATCCACATAAATTACACAATAGTTATGATTTGATAAATAATACTAACCGATAACAACGTTATTTTGTTGAATGACACTTTAAACTGTCAAAAAATTGCGTCAGTTGTTTGTAAATTGTCGTCTTCCATAGCACTTCCCTTTTTGATGACATTGGTAGAGAGATTCCATTTAAAAACTCAGAACTAGTTCCTGTAATTTTAGACTTTTATTTTTCTAATCTCTGCACAAACTGCAACTTCACAAATGCAAAACTATAATAAAGTGCTCTCCCATCAAACTGAATCATAATTAGAACATTTTAAGAACCTGCCATGTAGACTTTACCTCAAGAGTTTAAAGAACACATATTATTTGGACTGACATTTGCTTTGGAATCTTGATTTAAAGCTTATATTGAAAAGTACACATCACATCACTTGTTCCATTATTAAGGTATTTTCTCATCTGAATTGGAGAAAGCACACCATCTACTGACAGCAGAAGGAATTACCATCAAGAAACAACAACCTAGCTTGCCTCCGACTAGGGCTGCGACGAACGATTATTTTTGTACTGTTTAGAATTCACTATTGGCTTGTCTGTGTCATTTTGTGTTGTTTTGGTTTGTCGATAAAGTAAGTTCAAACTCAGGCGCATCACTTCCTGTTCTGTAGTGCCAGGAAAGGCAGGGAATCCACATG
Source organism: Rhinogobius similis (assembly GCA_019453435.1). Classification (NCBI taxonomy): domain Eukaryota; kingdom Metazoa; phylum Chordata; class Actinopteri; order Gobiiformes; family Gobiidae; genus Rhinogobius; species Rhinogobius similis. Next base: position 33,938,093 of record CM033626.1, read on the forward strand.
ACCTGCAGCTTTAAGATCCAGTAGCATCCAGGGTTAAGGACTGATAAATCAATGGCGTAAGTTACTGAAATGTATAATTTGGAAGTTCATGTTTTTATATCTGTGTTATTTCATAAGAATGTTATATAATCTTGGATAAAAAGTAAATGCTAAACTGGTCATTGTTAAAGGTCCCATATTCTGCTATTTTCCCCTTTACACAGTCTATTCTAAGGGCTTTGTTGATAAAATGTTGCGTTGTGCAATATCCATAACATAACAGTTTCCAAAAAACACCCATTTCTTGGACTGGCCCCCCTCCTTGCAAAAGCAAACGGCTCACTCTGAGATCTGACCCCCCCGAACAGAGAGCAGGCTGCCTCCCCCGCCCAACCCGCGACGAAGCCTAGAGCGGAGATGGTGCATGCGCCGTGTGCTCCGGTAAACAGCGATACACAAACACTGAATAAACATTTTATCCGTCCTGACGGTGCGTCGTGCTGAGTCCTACGTCCTGGATCTGACCTGGAGTTTGACGTGCTCCAGTACCTCGACGACGGACGTTGCCGTTTGGTAAATAACAAGCTAACTCTTCTATCTGTCGTATCCATCGTGTAATTACTGTGTAGCATTAGCATTAGCTGTTTTTATTCTGCGGCTGCGCGCTTCCTGGAGGCATGGCTTAAACACAGCGTCATCCTTGTGAAGCACGTCATCCATGGGATGAGCCCCCGTCTGCTGCTCAGCCGAGGGGGACGGAAAAGACAGTTCTCTAGCGAAAACATGCGGGAATCAATCAAAAAACCACTTTGGGCACAACATACGAGGCCCAAATAGCACTGTAGGAAGGTTAAAACCTCTGAAAAGTCGATTTTGCATGTTATGGGACCTTTAAGGAAGCTGCATACTGATAATGCTTTGTCACATTGTTAAAATCAACCATTCAGCAGTTCATGAATTCTGAATTTTCTTTGTTTTTCTGTGTTTTTGGTGATAGTTTTCACTCCATGTTATGATGAAGGAGTCAACAGTAAATCTGCGAAATACAACGTCGACTCGTCTCTTTGTCGTGAATGGAGTTTAGCGTGGTGTTTAGTCTACGGTCTGTTGCACCTTGACGAGAACACTATAGTTTTGGAAATCGATTATTCGCTAGAACACTGAACGCTGAATCCACTCACACGTACCCTAAAGTGAGCTCGGTGAATGCGTTGGGACCACAGATGCAGGCGAAGCTTTTGGACTCGGCTGGTTTCGGGACACTTTCTCTGAGCAAAGACTCGCTCACTCGGCCTGTCGCTCCACTCCAGCTCTCACATGGCTCGGATAAGACGTACTCCACCTCAAACCTGACAAAACGAGCAAAAGAAAACATGAAAATAATGCTTCTAATATTACAACAAGGACGGATTCTTGTTCAAAAGACTGTCTGGTGGCTGCACAAAAAGAAAAAAAAAGATACTGGTTTTAGTATCGTAAAGTAGTATTAGCACTAGTATAAACCCCTGTACCTGTCGTCTGTAGCTGCCAGTTCGTCCAGTTCACTTCGCCACAAAATGTCTTCTTCTTTTCGATTGAAAAACAGCAACTTTGTTTTCCTGTAAGCACAAGAAAAATGTGACATCTTTATTTACATTTTAACTTGTTCATCTGTGGGAGTAGGATCTCTCCTTCTCTGTGATTCTCCTCCAGGTTTATACTTTTTCCCACAGGGTTTTTGTAGTTTTCGTTGCAGAGAAGGAGGGTCAAAGACAGGGGGCGCTCTGGGACAGTTATCTATTTGCTAAATCCTTTGAACATTGTTTATTTAATCAGAATCGGTTTATTGCCATTGTCAGTGATCAAAAGTCACAAACATAGGAACTTGCTTCGGCGTAGAGTGCAACATAAAACAATGAATAAAATGTTATACAATATATAAAAGAGAGCATAAAGTTAAGAATAAGATAAAATAAAATAGACTAAGACTACAGGGAGTGCAGAATTATTAGGCAAGTTGTATTTTTGAGGATAAATTTTATTATTGAACAACAACCATGTTCTCAATGAACACAAAAAACTCATTAATATCAAAGCTGAATATTTTTGGAAGTTTTAGTTTTTAGTTTTTAGTTTTAGCTATTTTAGGGGGATATCTGTGTGTGCAGGTGACTATTACTGTGCATAATTATTAGGCAACTTAACAAAAAACAAATGTATACCCATTTCAATTATTTATTTTTACCAGTGAAACCAATATAACATCTCAACAGTCACAAATATACATTTCTGACATTCAAAAACCAAACAAAAACAAATCAGTGACCAATATAGCCACCTTTCTTTGCAAGGACACTCAAAAGCCTGCCATCCATGGATTCTGTCAGTGTTTTGATCTGTTCACCATCAACATTGCGTGCAGCAGCAACCACAGCCTCCCAGACACTGTTCAGAGAGGTGTACTGTTTTCCCTCCTTGTAAATTGCACATTTGATGATGGACCACAGGTTCTCAATGGGGTTCAGATCAGGAGAACAAGGAGGCCATATCATTAGATTTTCTTCTTTTATACCCTTTCTTGCCAGCCACGCTGTGGAGTACTTGGACGCGTGTGATGGAGCATTGTCCTGCATGAAAATCATGTTTTTCTTGAAGGATGCAGACTTCTTCCTGTACCACTGCTTGAAGAAGGTGTCTTCCAGAAACTGGCAGTAGGACTGGGAGTTGAGCTTGACTCCATCCTCAACCCGAAAAGGCCCCACAAGCTCATCTTTGATGATACCAGCCCAAACCAGTACTCCACCTCCACCTTGCTGGCGTCTGAGTCGGACTGGAGCTCTCTGCCCTTTACCAATCCAGCCACGGGCCCATCCATCTGGCCCATCAAGACTCACTCTCATTTCATCAGTCCATAAAACCTTAGAAAAATCAGTCTTGAGATATTTCTTGGCCCAGTCTTGACGTTTCAGCTTGTGTGTCTTGTTCAGTGGTGGTCGACTTTCTGCCTTTCTTACCTTGGCCATGTCTCTGAGTATTGCACACCTTGTGCTTTTGGGCACTCCAGTGATGTTGCAGCTCTGAAATATGGCCAAACTGGTGGCAAGTGGCATCTTGGCAGCTGCACGCTTGACTTTTCTCAGTTCACGGGCAGTTATTTTGCGCCTTGGTTTTTCCACACGCTTCTTGCGACCCTGTTGACTATTTTGAATGAAACGCTTGATTGTTCGATGATCACGCTTCAGAAGCTTGGCTATTTTAAGACTGCTGCATCCCTCTGCAATATATCTCACTATTTTTGACTTTTCTGAGCCTGTCAAGTCCTTCTTTTGACCCATTTTGCCAAAGGAAAGGAAGTTGCCTAATAATTATGCACACCAGATATAGGGTGTTGATGTCATTAGACCACACCCCTTCTCATTACAGAGATGCACATCACCTAATATGCTTAATTGGTAGTAGGCTTTGACAACATGCATAACGAGGATGATGTGGTCAAAATACTCATTTGCCTAATAATTCTGCACTCCCTGTATATACAGAAATGTACAGTTGGCAGACAGATCTCGCTTTTCTATTTTTGACCAATGACTGTTTAATTGCCGTCCGTCGAGGGAACTGCTGTTGTGATTTTGGGCGTTACAAAACCAAACCGAACTGAATTTGCGAAACAATTAATATTTTTTCATCAAGTCTTCACGTCCGAAAACCTGAACTTATTTGCGTCTCGCTCACCTGACAGTCTCGATGTCCCTCAGTGCTGTGTGAACGAGGCGGGCCATCGGTGTGAAGCCTGTTCCCGCGGCGACGAGGAACAGGTGAGTGACATCGCGAAGGGGGCGGAGACTGAAGCCGCCCTCAGGACCACTCACACTGACGCTGTCGCCTGTGGGCCATAAAAGAGGCATTTAAACCAGGAATGTGTGGTTCTTCTGACATATTTCATGCGTTTGTGCTCGTCTACAACTGTTTGATTCTTTTTTTTGTGTAAGATTTTTCATCGTATAGCCTGTGCTTCTTAGTTTTTACTTTGGGTGCTGGATTTTAGATTTCTGGATTAGTAGGCTAGTCAAACAATTATGTTTATTGTACATTTTGAGACTTTTAAAATACATTTATAACCAAATATATGTTGAAAATAGTGACTGAAGGCTTTATTTGTAAAATTCACCATTATCGAGTTAAAACAGAAACTATCTTTGTTATAAAGCATTTTCTGCATGTGTTTTAGAGTCTGTAAAGTCCATTATCGATTACTGCAATAGTTATTCACAATTATAGTTATTATAGTTATTCAGAATTATTCTGATTAGTCGTTGCAGCACTAGAATAAACTGTAAAGTCAGTCGTGGTGGACATTGTGCCCGTGAGCTGCTGTGGCTTTACCAGGCTTCATCCGGTGCAGGTGAGGTGTGAACAGTCCTTCGGGGTAAACTTTAATCATGAGGTAGAGATCTGGGTCTGGGGCCGAGTCCTGAGGCGTCCTGAGGCTCCGGTCCACAGGAGTGTACGGCCGGACCACCTCCGCGTCTGAGAACGGGACAAAACGGTCAAAAAACAGGAGAAAATGGTCAAAAAACAGGAGAAAACAGTCAAAAAACAGGAGAAAACTGTCAAAAAACAGGAGAAAACGGTAAAAAAACAGGAGAAAACAGTCAAAAAACAGGAGAAAACAGACAAAAAAACAGGAGAAAACTGTCAAAAAAAAAGGAGAAAACGGTCAAAAAACAGGAGAAAACAGTCAAAAAACAGGAGAAAACGGTAAAAGAAACAGGAGAAAACAGTCAAAAAACAGGAGAAAACAGTCAAAAAACAGGAGAAAACGGTCAAAAAACAGGAGAAAACGGTCAAAAAACAGGAGAAAACGGTCAAAAAACAGGAGAAAACGGTCAAAAAACAGGAGAAAACGGTCAAAAAACAGGACTAACATGGTGTCCACACTGCAAAAAATTAATTTCTAGATGAGTTAAAACGTCTTGATTTCAGGATATTAATCTGAATTTCAGACGTTTTGACTCGTTAAGATGAGTACAGACTTTTTATTTGATGGAACTAGATTATTTGACTTGCTTCAAACCGATACCACAGCGGTATCATTTTGACCCGAATAGATGCTTTTTCACATATCTGTGCTGAGGCAGAACTGATTTGACTTTTTTACATGAAAAAAATGGGTAAAGCACCTTTAAACAAGTCAAATATCGGTTTGTTGGTTTATATTAGTAGTGCTAGTATTTAGTCTAAAGTCATTTACATCATCAATTATACTGTTATCGCAAACTTTCTCGTACATATCATGATAAAAATGTTCGGTCATATCGCCCTGCTCTACTGTTTACACTCAGTGCGCCTGTAAATACGGGGAAATAGCCATTTTCCACTTTCTAAAATATGTAGTTTCTATTTCAACCATTTGTTGCATCCCTTTTCTTCATCATACCTTTGTCTGTGGAGTTGTACAGTTGAGTCTCATAGTCAGTGGTCAGTAGTCTGTAATCTGAGGCCTGGTCACACAGTCCGTCCTCACCTTGAATGTTAGTTCTGAGGTAGACGTGTTTGCCCACAGGCACGTGCATCACGCTCCCCACAGGCAGCTGCAGTCTGTAGACCTGTGTGTTGTGGTTCACTTCAGTCCGAGACACCAGCACACACTCCCTATAAAACACAGCTGAAAAACAAAAAAGAGATATGTGTAAAGACTACGTAAAACAGATTACCTCTTCATCATTTGTTTGTGGTGAGTAGGACACTAGGGCTGTAGTCGACTAAAGAAATTCTTGGTCGACTAAAGACCTGCTTCATCGACCGATTAATCGACTAAAAAGGGCAAAACTATGAAGTATCTCTCTGTATCTTACAAAAACTGCACCAAAAAACACAACTAGGAAACAGTGTATTTATATGTTAGGGATATTAGATTAAACTCATGATTTACTCCAAAATCTTTAGCTAACTCACTCCATATCTGCACTTTATCGTCGAACAAATCCTTTTAATCGAAACAAAATAATTGGTCAACTAATAAAAATGTTGGTCGACTAAAACACCATCGACCGATTAATCGACCAAACGACTAAAAGGCTACAGGCCTATTCACCTTATTCCTGACGTTGCCGTACGCGCTGCCGTCTTGTTTCCGTTGTAGTTTACATGGAGCAGACGAGCTCAACAGAAAATAAGTTCTACATGGACTAAAAAGCCGTTTTCAGACTGACCAGGAAATCGGTGCGTTGTTGACTTGTTGTTGCTCGTGTTCATTAAACATTTTACACAAATCAATCTACTTTATGTAACATTTTAGCGGAGAGACTTTTCCCTCGTTCATCATTAGCTTTAACGGAGTTCTCGTCAAACAGAAGTGCGTTTACAACAAAAGTGTGTATCTGTGTCAAAAAACGGCAAAAGTGGGCGGGGCAGAATAAGGTGAATAGGATACATTTGAATAACGAGAGTCGACAAAGTTATCAATAAATATTTGACAAATTGTGATGGCGAGACAGCGGTTCAGGTTCTGCAAGTAGATCGAACTTGAAAGTAAAATAAATGTCATACAGTGCATATTTCAAAGACTCCATGTTATACCTTTGGCATCTTATGTTTTAGAACTTGAAATAATGTATACACTCCACCAGTCTGTGCTCCCTCATCAGGATTTAACACGCCATCTACTGGCAGCAGATGGAATTACCACAGGGATAAAACAAACGCTGGATATGTGGCCCATGCTATTCACATTATTCTGGAAGTTGCCGTATGCGCCGCCGTCTTGTTTCCGTTGTAGTTTACATGGAGCAGACGAGCTCAACAGAAAATAAGTTCTACATGGACTAAAAAGCCGTTTTCAGGAAATCGATGTGTTGCTGACTTGTTTTTGCTCGTGTTCATTAAACATTTTACACAAATCAATCTACTTTATATAACGTTTTAGTGAGAGATTTTTCCCTCGTTCACCATTTGCGTGAACACCGTTAGCGTCAAACCGGAAGTCCCTTTACTACAAGAGTGTGGATCATAGACATAAAAAGAGGCAAAAGTGGGCGGAATAAGGTGAACATGTAGGTGTAATGAACGTGGTTTGACGTATAACTATTTTTGAGGTGACAAACTTTGGAAATTTGGAACCAAGTGTTTTCTGAGAAGAGCAAGAGGCAGAGGACCTTGTAAACAGGATAAACGACACATGAATGAAACTAAATACAACTGCGGGTATGTTTTTCATGATGGCTGAAAGGTCAAAAAAGTTAATTTGGTGTAATATGTGTCCTTCAAATACATACAGGAGCATTAACACTTGAACAAATTCATATTTTAGTCTTTTTGACAGTTTATACAGTACTTTTGTCATTTATCGCATATTTACATTTTTTCTATCGCACTTCAGAACGCGTTTGTAGAAGTCTAAACTACATGGTAAGCAGGCTTTTTACATCATGAATTCGAGAAGAGAAAGTGCGCAAAGGACATTTTATTACCTAAAATGTTCAACTCCTTTAAGTAAACCAGTTTTAACTTCTCTCCTGACTTTAATGTTTCATCTCTTTCCCCGTTTAATTCTCTGTAACGCTTTCAGATCAATAAACATTTGGATAACACAGATTTTATAAAGTCTCACCTCTGTCTTGTTTGCGTAGAAATGTATTGTGCGACTCCAGCGCTTGACCGAGGCTCGTCCACTTTCCCGCCGTCCGTTTGCGACACATGACCTGGATCTTTCCGACAGAGAAGGCCGTTGTAACTGAGGACAAAGAGCAAAACAGCTTTGAAAACGAGGGCCAAAATTAGGTCTGGGTGATACAGTGATAAAAATGGAATCGTGAGCTGGTCCCTGTGACAATCTTTGTGAAACCGTCGTGTCGTGATTCACTGTTTGTGTCTTTAAAGCAGCTGTCTGTTCAAACACACTTTTTCTCCTGTTGTTTAGCCTCTGAAGCCTCTGAGCAGATGACTTTATTTACCTCTTAAAGGCCATGGCTAGAGCAATAAAAATGTGTTTAAAAGTGACAAAAACGTGTCTACAAACAAGAAACGCGACTCAATGCACCAAAACATGACTACTAAAAACGACAAAGACGCGTTTAAATATGACAAACACAACTGAACGTGACAAAAATATGGCTAAAAGCATCAAAATTGTGTTTAAAATGTGAATTTGAACAGAATGCTATTATTAAAGCATAAATCGCAAATCTAATCTTAATCACACTGGTCAGAACAATCACAATTAGATATTTTTCCTAAATCGTGCAGCTCAAAATCATGATCTGGCCCCAAGAAAATCGTGATAATTCTTTGCCATATCGCCCAGACTTAGCCAAAATCCATATTAATTACACATTGGTTATGATTTGACAAATAATAATACCTGACAACACCTTTATTTTGTTGAATGACCATTTAAACTGTCAGAGATGTTTCAGTTGAGCGTTAACTGCCACTTTAGTTTCAATTGTATGTTACTTTTTGATGACGTCACAGAGAGATTCCATTTTGTCTGTAATTTAACATTTTTATTTTTCAAAATTTCTTCACAAGCTGCAACTTGACTGATGTAAAACTATGATAAATATTTACCACAGATGCCCTCCCAACAAACTAAGTCAGAATTAGAAAAACATGAGACACTGTCATAGAGACTTTAAGGATAAAAGGATAAATTATTTGTCATAATGAAAACAAATACACAAGCAAACGAGGCGGCGTCTGCAAACTGTTACTAGGCAACAGAGCCTTGTGCTGTCGGGCTGCTCTGATTGGCTGTTGTAAAGTGAACATGTTGGGAGATTAGGATCTGAGGTTTTATGCTGCGTTCCAGGCAACTGGGAAGTCAGTTATTTCCCACTTAGAGATACGAGTTCTGACTTTGGAGCGTTCCAGCTGAATAACTAGGACGTAAACAGTTTGGCCAAAGCTAACCGTAAATAACAGATTCATTTTGTATTTATCCTATTGACCTTATTCTGCCCCGCCCACTTTTGCAGTTTTTTGCCACAGATACGCACTTTTGTTGTAAACGCACTTCCGTTTGACGAGAACTCCGTTAAAGCTAATCACGAACGAGGGAAAAGTCTTGCCGCTAAAATGTTACATAAAGTAGATTGATTTGTGTAAAATGTTTAATGAACACGAGCAACAACAAGTCAACAACGCAACGATTTCCTGATCAGTCTGAAAACGGCTTTTTAGTCCATGTAGAACTTATTTTCTGTTGAGCTCGTCTGCTCCATGTAAACTACAACGGAAACAAGACGGCGGCGCGTACGGCAACTTCAGGAATAAGGTGAATACACATGTTTAAATAATTTATGTGGTGGTTAATCGCTCAGGACCACTTTGTGTGGTGATTATTATTGCTTTAACACGTCTGTTGATCGACTGTTGATCTCGTTAGTGAGGTGGGTGTCGCTCCACCAGCTCCCAGTTCACAAGGAGGATTTACCAGTTTGAGTGACGTTCTAAGGCATGTTTTCAAGTCGGAGGTGGGAAATATCCCAGTCACCAGTTGCCTGGAACGTACCATTAGAGCCCTGCGGCAGAACAGTCATAACAGAGTCGCACAGGCTCCACGATGGACTCTGTGCATAAGGTTCGACAGCTGCTCCTTCTACTGTCATTTCATTTCATTTCCGGTCCAGCCCTCGCCTGCTTTTCTCACCAGGATACTTTACTTCACCAGCACTAGCTCTCCAGAAGTTACAAGAAAAAAGTAAGTGTTGTGTTAGTGAAAACGGGTTATTAATGAAGGTTAGATAGTTAGGTTGCTTAAAAGTGTTGCATGTTACCGCGTCAACAACACTAGCTCTGCTCATTAGCATAGCCCACTTACCCTCGTAGATGTGGATGTAGCTGGAAATGTACAATTTATATCTCTCTTCTCACTTACTCAAAGGAGCAGGAGAGAGGGTCTATTGACATCATTCATTGTCATTTTTGGCAGGTGCTGGAGGCGTCTGAAAAGCCCGACAAAGAGCTTTAGAAGCCAAACGTAGCGCATCAACTGGACTACAAACTGGACCGGAAATGACTTTGCCGTTAGGAGGAGCAGCCGTTGAACGTTATGCATTACGAGTCAATGCGGGGAAATACACAACAAATAATTGCTTGCAAGAAGCACCTACTCATGCCACGCCTCCCTCGGGCTTAGAATCCTCTGGTGTGCAGCCGGCATTAATTGTCAAATCAATTAAAAACGGTATAACATTGTATTGTACCTGAAACACTTTCCTCAACTTCGTCTGTGAGTCCTGGAGGTAACACAGAAGAGCCATTAAATATCACACAAACACGATGATAAAAATATGAAAACGTAAAAGGTTTTTCTTTTTTTTAAAGGTAGAAATCAAACAATAATAATCAAAGCTCATGTTGTGTTTTCTTCTGGCTTTACAATGTATGTTCAGGCACATTTGCATTTGTTTTTTGATAGATTTTCATACACAATAATAACAAATGAAGCAAAACACTCACTTAAATGAATCATGTAGGACATTTTCTGTAGAAGAACCTCGATTCGTAACACGCCCTCCCGGAGATCGACAACCGTGCAACCTGAGCTGGGAATCTGCAAAAAAAAAACAACAACAACACCACTTCTTTATTTTGTCCAAACTATAATGTTAACATTGACAGTAAACTTGTCTTCTGTGTCACCTTTCTTTTGGCATAAACGACGAGATGAACTGTGGAATCTGTCTGGAACCAGTCGTACCTGAACACACAGACAAAATACGATTTAAAAATGACAAAACATTTGTGAAGCAAAGTCAGTTTCATCATATTTTTGCTTCCTTTCAGTCCTAAACTACTAAACAAAAGTACTGTGGTTCAATGTATCCATGTCTTTTCAAATATATCAGCATTAACTTGTTTAGCAGAGTGTAATCTCATGGTGAATCGACTAATCAGCCTTTATCTTTTGATTAGTGGTGGAAAGTAACGAAGTGCAAAAGTAAAAGTACTGAACTTTAGTAAAGAAAAGATAAAAGAAAGTTACTTAAGTTGTTTTTACAGTTTTAACTTTTACTTCACTACATTTGAGACCACGTATCTGTACATTTTACTCCACTACATTTTTTAACTGGAGTGAAAAGTAGAAAGTACTTTTCATTTTGTTTGAGGTGTTATTCTAGGCTCGTTGATGGTGACGTTCTGTCTGAAGGTTTTGAGTTCAAGCTCAACAACAAGCAAACAATAATATGCACATAAATTAAACAAATGAATTTAAATGGACCTTTGTTGAACAAAATTAAGCACAATTCTTTACCAAAATTACAACATTCAATATGTAAAACTTCTCTCAAATCTGCATGAAATACTTTTACTTTTTACTCTTAAAGTACAGTTTCAAACAGCTAATGTACTTTTACGCCTTTTGGCGCCAATATAATGTCATTGTGTTGTCATTAAACAGACTAATGAGTAAAACTGAAAATAGAAGAGTAATTTGGCCAAAAATATGGCTGTACATTTACACAATCAGGCATGAAATTATTCTTACAAAGTGAAAAGTTAATTTGTGATCTTTACTTCAACTTTAGATTTGTGGGTCTTGCTATGGATTTTAAAGGACAGATATTATGCATTATTTGTTTTGTTATTGGCCTTTAAACATGCTCTTGATGTATGTACGTATGTATGTTTACTTTGACATCTTATGTTTTAGAACAAAAAAAAGAACAATATAACTTTATCACGTCTTAGGGAGACGCCATATTAACTTAGCTGTAGCCATGTTTACATGCGCAAAATGTCTTTAATCTGATCATGAATCGGATTAGAATTTTACTGTGTACATGGACCCTGAAAAAAATAATCTGATTACGACACGCGTTTACATCTGTTATACATTTGATCGGAATAAATTATTCTGACATGCGCAGAATTGGCTAACATACCGGAAACAGTAGAAGAAGAACAAACTTCCGTTGTAAACAAACATGTCTGCGTACGTTTTGGCTCGTAACATTTTTCTTCATTGATTTCTCCTCCCGTTCGTGCTGTTTAATAATACTTTTGATATGGAGCTGTATTGTGTGCCTCACGCTCTGCCTCACGCTCGCCATTCCCCTTGTTTCCGCATTAGCTGACGTAACAGACATGCGCAGAGAGGAATCCTTCAACCAAAACATCGGAAGAAGCGTGTACATGCGCATCGATCGGAATAACGATCGGCATAACCCACCCGTCTCAATCGGAATGAAATTTTGATCCGAATGAGTGTAATCGGGTCAGAATATTCCGAATGGCGTGTTTACATTAATCATTTTTATTCCAATCAGGCTTTTAATCCGATTACATGTGTCCATATAAATGTGGCTTGTGACTCCATCTACTGGCTGCAGAGGCAATAACACGTGTTTATGCACAATGGTTTGATGTGCTGTTGTTATGCGAAGCTATCACGCTGTTACAGTGATCGTGTTTAGAGGCAGAAATGTTCAGAGTGAGTCTGCCGATGATTTAAGGACTTAAAAGAGCAGAAGATTCTCAGATAGTCTAAAAATGGAAAAACGTCACTGATCGAGGGAGTTCAGCAGGGAGTGTTTTTGACAGTTGGGGGGAGAGGATTTTCTAACCAGCAGTCCTCAAACTTGCAGCTAAATGCAACTCCAGGTGTGTTTTTGATGACGGAACATTGTTAGAACAGGGTTAACAATTAAAAAAAAAAAAAAAATCACTGTGGCGTAATACATGTCATTTAAAATCGATCCGGGCTAAAATAAGTTATCGGCCACAGCTGCAAAAAATATATATATAATTTTTGTACCGTGGTCGGCCGTCTTTCTCTGGGGGCGGAGCGATTGAGGTGGGCGGGGCGAGGGTTGTTGGTGCAGGAGGAGGAGCGATGACAACTGAAAACAAACACAATCTAAATAGTAAACAGGCGTTATTGAAACCAAAGATGCATGTAGGTTCTGTCTAAATACCATTGTTTGCGATAAGAGGCTTCGTGGACATCTTTCCCACCAGACACTCTTTCAACATGGACTCGTAGTTGACCCAGCGATGGACCTGGGCACAAACGCTCATCAGTAAAACATTATTATACAATCAGGGCCGAAAGTGTAGGCAAGTATTTCTCCCTGAAAAGTATTGAAATGTGACATGTTTTGCTATACACGTGTTTATCTCCTTTGTGTGCACTGGAATAACATAAAAACAGAGGGAAAAAAGCTAATTTCATATAATTTCTCACTAAAATGGACCCCATAACTCAGTGTTTTTCAACCTTTTTTGAGTTGCGGCACAATTTCTGGGTTTAAACGATACCACGGCACCCCAAAAACTCCTAAAACATTACAAAATCAGACTTTTATTTATATATTTAGGAAAAATATGGTATATAATGAGGCAGATAATGTCTATGCAACTGTCTAGCTCTTTAAATTTGGATTAGTGATGGATTTGCATTATTTTTTGATGCAGTAGTTGCTCTGGACATTCCAAAAAAAGTAAATTAGTCAATAACATCTTGTGAATTTGCCATTTTTTCAAGGCACACCTGGTAAAAGCTCAAGGCACACTGGTTGAAAATCAAGGCCATAACTGACACCGAGACATAAAAAAGCAAGACTGCCGTCTTCCAGAATGTTTGTGAGTACGCCAAAATCACTGGGAAAACGTCTTGTGGACAGATGAGACCAAAAAAGAGCTTTTTGGTCATTCTGCTGTTTAGTAAAAATGGAATAAGACCTACAAAGAAAAGAAAACAGTACCTAGAGTCGAATATGGTGAAGATGTTTTTGGGCCATTGGGAAAAGATGCCTTTCCAATATGAGAGACCTGGAGCAGTTTGCAACGAAAGAGCGGTCCAAAATTCCGGTTGAGAGGTGTAAGAAGCTTATTGATGGTTATTCACCTTATTCTGCCCCGCCCACTTTTGCCTCTTTTGGCACAGATCACACTTTTGTTGTAAACGCACTTCCGTTTGACGAGAAGTCCGCTAAAATGTTACATAAAGTAGGTTGATTTGTGTAAAATGTTTAATGAACACGAGCAACAACAAGTCACAACGCAACGATTTCCTGGTCAGTCTGAAAACGTCTTTTTAGTCCATGTAGAACTTATTTTCTGTTGAGCTTGTCTGCTCCATGTAAACTACAACGGAAACAAGACGGCGGCGCGTACGGCAATAAGGTGATATAGGAAGCCATTGATTTCAGTTGTTTTTTCAAAAGGGTGTGCAACAAAGTATTAAGTTAAGGGTGCCATTAATTTTGTCCGGCCCATTTTTGGAGTTTTGTATTACATTATGTCAAATTTTCTTTTTTTCCCCTCTGTTTTTTGTGTAGTTCCATAGCAAACAAAGGAAATAAACATGTGTATATCAAAAAATGTGGACTTGCCATACTTTTCAGGGAGAAATAATAAAAGATTTTAGGGGTCCCAACACTTTCAGCTTCAGTTTTTGACGTTTTAGAGACTTGCCTGGTCAAACAGGTCTGTGCCGTCGATGCCTGCAGCTCTCATCAGCTCGGCTTCTCCTCCAGGATGGTAGTCCATGTACGGAGTCACGTTATAAACCAAACCTGAAAAGGAAATGTGCGTCAACAGCCTAATTCAATGTGCAATCAAAATAAACTAGTTGCATTATTTTGGTTACGCTTTATAATAAGGTTAATAAGCACTAATAGTTTGTTCATGCACTTATAACGCCTTATACATGTTTATAATCCATGTTTGAGTGAATAAACCACATGTACAGAGCATCAATGAGCTGCATATTACATTATTTTCAATTATCACGATAATAAATGCTTGTAAATGTCTCATAAGTGCTTATAAACACATAACAAGTGCTTATTAATGCATTATAAATAGTTTACTAAGGAATCTTAATCTAAAGCGTTACCCATTTTTTATTTAACATTTACAGTATATCAAACAGCTAAACTACTGATATTGTTTTTCTCTTTTACATTTGCAATATTTGGTCCAGACTTAATGACTTAAACAAGGGGCGTACAGTAGATATTCTTAAAAGACATCTGCGGCAACTATTTATTACAGTTTAACATCTGTGACGTTGCAATTTGTGAAGACATTTTGACAACTAAAAGCTTAAAATTACAGGAAGTAGTGCTAAAATGGAATCCCTCTGTGATGTCATCAAAAAGTGACGTGTCATTGTAAATACAGAGACTATTTAAAGAAAACTGTCACAGTCTTTTGACAGATTAAATGAGTCGGGTATTATTATTTGTCAAATCATAACTATTGTGTAACTGATATGGGTTTTGGCCCTTGTTTTCAAAATGGTTGCTATGGTAACAGTTGTAGAATTACATCTATGTCATATTTGCTGCTGTTCAACCAGCAAGTGACATTTTAAACATCACGAAAATTGTCAAACTGGGGATAAATAGGCAAAATGTTTAGTAAAATCCTCACCCGCTCACAGTAAGAAAGCATGTTTTTAAAGTTTTAAAGTTATACTTGAAATGAAAACATGTAAGATAGATATGTTTAAGGCTATTTACTGTGGAAGAATTTCGGGAAAGCAAGAACATCTTCATGGAGTAGACCCGGTTTGGACCTTGTTTAGACCTGGTTTAGTCCTGGTTTAGACCCGGTTTAATCCTGGTTTAGACCCGGTTTAATCCTGGTTTAGACCTGGTTTGGGCCTGGTTTAGTCCAGGTTTCGTCCTGGTGTAGACCTGGTTTGGACCTTGTTTAGTCCTGGTTTAGATTCGGTTTAATCCTGGTTTAGACCTGGCTTAGTCCTGGTTTAGTCCTGGTTTAGTCCTGGTTTAGTCCTGGTTTGGACCTGGTTTGGACCTGGTTTGGACTTTGTTTAGTCCTGGTTTAGATCCAGTTTAATCCTGGTTTAGACCTGGCTTAGTCCTGGTTTAGTCCTGGTTTGGACCTGGTTTAGTCCTGGTTTAGTCCTGGTTTGGACCTTGTTTAGACTTAGTTTAGGCCTGGTTTAGTCCTGGTTTGGACCTGGTTTAGTCCAGGTTTAGTCCAGGTGTAGACCTGGTTTGGACCTTGTTTAGGCCTGGTTTAATCCTGGTTTAGTCCTGGTTTGGACCTGGTTTAGTCCTGGTGTAGTCCTGGTGTAGACCTGGTTTGGACCTTGTTTAGACCTTGTTTAGGCCTGGTTTAGACCTTTTTTAGACCTTGTTTAGGCCTGGTTTGATCCTGGTTTGGACCTCATCTCACCTCTGATGCAGGTCCAGCAGTCGTCTCGCGTGTTGTGCTTCTTCAGTTCCTCTGGTGTCACTTCGATGAGTCGCCCTCTCAGACCCGTCAGATCTTTCCCACTCTTCGCAAATCGGATCCAGTCCATCAAACTGTGGCCCGGCTTTAAAGCGACCTGCAAAAAAGAAACATTTTTACAGAAAGAAAACATCAAGGTGTTTTCGTTTCAAATTGATCTGGAAGACAGGTGACAATTCTCTGCTAGAATTTGTTGTTAAAGAGGATTTGTTTTATCAATAATTGTGACCGTAAAACCCTAAAAATAATAACTGTGGGCCTTTTAGAAACAGAATTAATTTTTATTTATTTTTATCATTTTTATCTGTACTCCAAAAAAGTAAGCCTATGTAAAGTTCATGGGGTAAGCGTTCATAAGTCGTGGGGGTAAGGGTTCATAAGTACTTGTACTTCTGCTTAATCCTTTTGAGCGTTTGTTTTATTTTTTTCTGTTTATAATTTGTTTGTATGAATTTTGTGACAAATGCAAATATACAAATTTTACTTTATCAACACTTATGAAATACAAAAATATAGGCTTTAGCAACATCTGAAATGAACCAGGACAGAACCAGGACTAAATCAGGTCCAAACCAGGTCCAACCAGGACTAAACCAATAATAAACCCGGTCCAAACAAAGTCCAAACCATTTATACACCAGTACTAAACCAGGTCTAAACCAGGATTTAACAAGGTCTAAACCAGGATTAAACCAGGATTTAACAAGGTCTAAACCGGGTCTAAACCAGGTCTAAACTAATAACAACAGATATTATTTTTTTGAAGATGAGTTGAGGGCCGGATCATAAAATCATAAGGCCTGATTTGGCCCTTAAAGCCCTGTAAAAAGGATCTGTGAGTATCAATCACACAACAGAAGTCAGATAACGATGAGATTATTGGACTACCTGATAATTAGCCACTGACAATTCTAAATATAGAGCATGTTTAGCATGTTCTTTCGCCTGTCACATCACCACTCCCCCACGGAGTGTCCGTGGCTCGTCTGTTCTCACACACCTTGTTCCTCCCGGAGGCGGCGGATCCTCCCGGTGAGACCCGCTGCTGGGAGCTCGGAGCCGGGAAAGACTGGGTCGGAACATTCAACATGTTGTGTCGAAAACAGCTCCAATTCCGTAGAAAATCTGCCAAAATAAACCCCAAATCACCACCACCAATCCTCAAACTAAACAGCGGTCTTCGTTATTGCTTCCTCGTTTCAGCTTCTTCTTTGTCGTTGTTGCTTTTACGTGATTCATTTCTGTCAACACTGTCTTGAGTAATGTTGTAGCAGCAAGGCTAGGCTAAGCTAACAAGAGATCACCGCCAAATGCATCTCATTTGACCAAACAACACTCCACACAGTGTCGTCAAAGTGTTTTCCTCGCTTAAACACACGATTTGTATAATTATAGACATTAATATCAGCGTTTAGCTTTAGTTTTCAGGAGTAACTGAGTAATTCCGGTGTTTAGTTGCTTCACTTTGGATACTTCCGGGTTGCGTAAAGAAACTACAAACACGTCGCATGGGTGACGTTTCGGGTTGCCAGATCAATTAAGCAATTTTCCGAATACACAATTTTGTAACTCCCGGAATTAAATAAATTGTTTTGAAACATGATCTCAAGTACATGAAAAAAATATAATTCGTTTTCAATTTTCTTTTGTAATAATATTTTGCTCATAATAAACAGTTTATTAGGTACAAATTGGTTTGCACCACATTTAAAACTATCAAACGAGGGTCAAACTAGGATATGACTTCTTCAGTGGCAGATTGAACAGTTACACGTGTCATTAATCCAGTGAAGTTACGTTGGAAAAGTGTATATTGTTAGATTATTTACTTGTGGTTGTTGATTACTAATTTCTCAGACTAAAAGTAATGTAGATAGCTTAAGAATACTTTATTTCAAAAGCAAATTCCTTTTTTGAAGAAAAAGAAAACCTTCATCTAAGGAGCTTTGAAAATAAAAAACATTATGAAATGGTGCAGTATGCACTATGTAACTCTGTGAGCCAACTGCATTGTCTGAAGTCATTTTAGCTCATATATATATTCATTTTTTGCAGAGTACAGTAGCTGATAAAGTTCAATGTGACAATTACGAATTTATTATGGTAATCTCAAAAATTATGAATTCACAAAAATATCATGGCGATAGCACAGAACAATAGAACATTTTCTTTTTTAAATGTATGGTCTACTAATTGGAAATACTCAAACTGGTTTTATTTTCTGCTGATTACTTCCAAACACTTGGTATCTTGGCTGTTTCTGATGTATTTTTCTAACAGACCTACAGAATAAATAAATAACTGCCACATATTCACCTGAAAATAATTTGCTAAAGAATGTTGAGATGGTTCCTTGCCGTTCGCTGGAGTCACTGTCACTGTCTTCCTCCTCTTCCTCTGAGTCGCTTTGCGTTCTGTAGTTCATGGTTAAACATCAAACTCATTCTGTTCATTTACAGTGTCATTTCAGCGTGGCAGCTCAAGGCCTGTTCCTCCAGCTCTAATCTGCTGATGCTAAGAGGATTCACGGCCTGCATTTCAAATTAAAAGACACTCTTCGTTAAGAAGTAAAGCAGAGCTACTTTTACTAAATTGAACTGGAAGGAAAACTAAATCAGTGAGTTAAATGTTCTCATTTAGACTATGAGTAAATTTGGGGGGAAAATTGATCCAGAGCTGGATACCTTTTTTTAAACTCACATTTACAGACTTGAGAGGACAACATACTTTGACTTCTACTTGAGTATGTGCAGTGAAACAGTCTCTTACTTGACAAAAGCTTTATGTTTTTATCAAAATTAGTTGAACCCTTATGTTTCTTTCGCTGCTCCTTCAGAAATTATTCAATAAATGAGTTGGACTTCAGAGGATACAATTTTGATACAGTTTTGTTCTTCTAATTACATCCACTTAATCCAAATAAAACATCAGATGTGTTCAGACAATACTCACTTCTCTTCTCACTCTCCAAATACTTAAGTATACTTTAGAGCAATTTGCTGAACCATATACACCATACTTTTATTTGAGCAATATTTTTTTGAATGAATAGTTCCAAGTTAACTTAGTTACTAGGTTTAACTTGACCCACAAAGGGAAACAATTGCTTGAGAACACTGTTTGGCTGTTCTACCCGCCCAGTTAGTCTTGTAGGAGCAACTAAATTAACAGTTAGACCCAGATTATCCACTAAAATCTGGCCCTAATGCTCTTTCTCTACGGCAGTGTTTCCCAACCAGGGGTTCAGGGGGCACTTGGAATAATATATACAGTATACATAAAGTAGACCTTCATCTGTCTAGTACCAGAGCGAGGGGTTAAGACAAAGTGTGAGACAAAGTTTAGACGGAACTCAAAACAAAAAGGTTGTGAACCACTGCTCAGTGTCCAGCAGGTGGCAGCAGATACATTTTAATAACTGTTGAAGCGTCTGTTTGTCTTTTATGAATCCATACTCACGCTATCATCATTTCACAATTGTGCTTCACACTATAACATTTACAATAAGACATTAATGAAGAAAAAGTTAAATACATGTCAAATGTTTTTCAAAATAAAATGAAGTCTTTTTATGTTTCTGCGTCAGTTTTTGTTCAGTTTTTGTAATGTGCAATTGGCCAAACCATAATTTCCAAACCAGTTGCCAGATGATCACCAAAAGCAGCTAATCTGACTAATCTGATGTTTGGTCTGCCGAGTCACGAGCCTCTTTTGACGTGGGGGGATTAAAGGGGGGTCAGAGGGGGTTTATTCACTCGCTCAGGGACAAAAGCTCTGCCGCCAAAACCAATCCAGGTACTTCATTATCTGAACAAAAATACTGTGATCCATTAAAACTAACTGTGGTTTTCTGACACAAACTTTTTACTGTAATCAGAGTTGGGTAAAGAAGCAAGAAACAAACAAACAAACAAACAAACAAACAAAACAAAAACATCAAGTTAGTACTGCTACTTATTTATTTCTATCTTCAAAAATAATTTCTTACATCAAAGTAAAAGTACAAAATGGTAATGTAATAAATGATTCAACAAAGAGTAAAAAGATATTTTGGGAAACTAATACTAGAGCAACAACTGAATGGACCAAACATCTCGATAAAAGTGAATGTAACGGGAGGAAAAACATCTGTTCCCTGGAGAGAACATTCTGAACACCTAAAATACTTTCACGTTGAGTCACATTGTCATAAAATAAAATTATAACTATTTAAACGGGGTGCACAGTGGCAGAACAGTTAGAGCTGTCAACAGGGAGATTGTGGGTTCAAAGCCCGGACCAGACCAACATCAGACGATCTCTCTTACTGCCATTTTTAACATCAGTCTGAACTTTTTTTCATCCTTTTCATTTCTAAACAGCTACTTGCATCTTTTGTATGGATTACTTACAGAATACAGCTACCTGCTATGTCTTGTTTATGTCTTGTTTATTGTATGTTTTGTTGTGACCGCAGCTGTAGTTACAACTGTATGTTGTGTCTGCTCATTGTTTATTGTCTATAAATGTAATTGTATATGTTATGTTGTAACGGCAACTGTAGTTTCAACGGTTTGTAAAGCGCTTTGGGTGCCTATTAGGTGGAAAAGCGCTCTATAAATAAAAATTCTTCTTCTTCTTCTGGGTGGAGTCTGCATGTTCTCCCCGTGTTACCGTGGGTTCTCTCCGGGTCCAAACACATGCATGTGTAGGTCAATTGGCAACACTAAATTGCTGTAGAGAATGAATGTGAGAGTGAATGGTTGTCTGTCCATTTCCATCAGAATCATAATCATAATCGGTTTATTTCCATTCTCAGTGATCAGAATTCACAAACACAGGAACTTGCTTCGGTGTAAGAGCGCACCAAAATGCCAGGGCATCCGTCAGCGGCGCCATCTTGGATGTTTTATGTCTTATGTCCATGTCTAGTGTCAGCTGCGACGAGTTGGCCCCTGTCCAGGGTGTACCCCGCCTAAGGCCCAAAGTCACTGGGACGGGCTCCAGTCACCCGCGACCCCCAACGGGAACAAGCGGTAGAAAATGAATGAATGAACCGCTTCCTGTTTGTTGCACCGTTTGTTCTGCATTTATTTATGACTATTTACTGAAGGAAACACACGGGTATTCACCTTATTCTGCCCCGCCCACTTTTGCCGTTTTTTGCCACAGATACGCACTTTTGTTGTACGTTTGACGAGAACTCCGTTAAAGCTAATGATGAACGAAGGAAAAGTCTCGCCGCTAAAATGTTACATAAAGTAGATTGATTTGTGTAAAATGTTTAATGAACACGAGCAACAAGTCACAACGCACCGGTTTACTCCTCAGTCTGAAAACGGCTTTTTAGTCCATGTAGAACTTATTTTCTGTTGAGCTCGTCTGCTCCGTGTGAACTACAACGGAAACAAGACGGCGGCGCGTACGGCAACTTCCGGAATAAGGCGAACAAGAGTGGTGCTTTCTATTTTTCTAACTCTTACCGAGCAGTTCCAAAACCTATTCCTTTCACATTTACTAAAGTAAGTTTACTCTAAATATCAACAAATGAAAGCGTAACTGCGCCAGAAAGTTACTCAAATCAGTCTTCTTTTACTTGCATTTACCGCCCGTACTCTCACTTTAATACAGTTTTATTATTTGCGTATTCAAATCTCAAATATTCCTGCATAAATTCCCTCACTGTTGGGACATTGCAACAGATGCCTGGCCCAGCTTTCGTCAACAAACCATAACAGTGAACACCTCCTCTAAAATGACAACCAAACAAAGCATCACGCGTCGAGCGAATAAAACGTTTCGTGATCCAAACGTCTTTTGTTTTGGCACGGCGGCTCGCAGCAGGAATGTGGAGCCGCCGGGAGATCAGTGTCAACAACAACAAACAAACAAACAACGGCCTGTTTACAAGAGAAGCCCGCGCAGAGGAGCGAGCAGATGGAGTCAGATGTCTAATGAGCCGCTCTCGTGGAGGGCTGTTTGTTGACACGATGACAGTGTTGAAGTTTTGGCTCGAGCGGTGGAGCTGGAGGAGCCGCTAGCACAGATTTAAGCGCAACTTCAACTGTATTTGTGTCACTTTCGTCCAATCACAGCCCGCTACCTTCGCCTCTCGTTCTCGCGTTTTCCTGCTCTGAACGGGTTTGGCGAGGATTTATGGACTTAAAAACAGCGCCTGAGACCACAAAAAAACCTCCAGAATGCTACCTTTGATGTCACAACCCTGGGAAACTTGAAACAGAGTGTTTTCTGAGGCTCAAAGTCAAATCAAATCAAATCAATTTATTTTTATAATGCCCAAAATTACAACAACAGTTGCCTCGATGGGCCACAGGTAAAAGCAGTTCAGATAACTGTCCCAGAATGCCCCTGTCCTTTGACCCTCCTTCGCGGCGAGGAAAAACTACAAAAAACCCCATGGGAAAAAGTAGAAACCTCGGGGAGAACCACAGTGAAGGAGAGATCCTACTCCCACGGACGGACAGGCTGCAGATGAACTAGGACTGACATCCACTTGGACTGTGGAGCCAGAACCACTCAAGAGGGAGGTGGTCCAGGCAGACGAGGTATGGCTAATACGGCAGATAATTGTAAATTGGAGAAATGAAACAAGCGTGAATGAAGCTAAATGCAACCTCGGGTGTGTTTTTGATGAAGAAACAATGTTATAAAATGGATAAAAGCTTAAAAAAGTCAGTTTTGCTTAAATGTGTGTCCTTTACTGATGCGATTGTTTTACGCTTCTTACAGCTCACCTTCAGATGTGTCTCGTTTACGCAATTTTTGTGTCTATTCTTTGGAGGTACAAGACGAAACTTCCTCAAACACAAAGAAAAGCAAAGTTTATCAACTTTTCCCACAGGTTTTTTTGTAGTTTTTCTTTGCTGAGAAGGAGAGTTAAAGGTCCCATATTCTGCTATTTTGCCCTTTACACAGTCTATTCTAAGGGCTTTGTTGATAAATTTTTGCGTTGTGTAATATCCATAACATAACAGTTTCCAAAACACCCATTTCTTGGACTGGCCCCCTCCTTGTAAAGCAAACGGCTCACTCTGAGAGCGGACCCCCCCGAACAGAGAGCAGGCTGCTCCCCCGCCCAACTCGCGCGCCTCCCCCTCCCCACACGGGCCGAAGCCTAGAGCGGAGATAGTGCGCATGCGCCGTGTGCTCCGGTAAACAGTGATACACAAACACAGGAATAAACCTTTTATCCGTCCTGACGGTGCGTCGTGCTGAGTCCTACGTCCTGGATCTGACCTGGAGTTTGTGATCATGCAGTACCTCGGCAGCCAGACGTTGTCGTTTGGTAAATAACAAGCTAACTCTTGATCTGTCGTATCCATCGTGTAATTACTGTGTAGCATTAGCATTAGCTGTTTTTATTCTGCTTGACTCGCGCTTCCTGGAGGCGTGGCTTAAACACGCGTCATCCATGGAAGCCGCGTCATCCATGGGATGAGCCCCCGTCTGCCTGCTCAGCCGAGGGGACAAAAGACAGTTCTCTAGCGAAAGCATGCGGGAATCAATCAAAAAACCACTTTGGGCACAACATACGAGGCCCAAATAGCACTGTAGGAAGGTTAAAACCTCTGAAAAGTCGATTTTGCATGTTATGGGACCTTTAAGGACGTGAGGCTCCGGGACATTTATCCACTGCTAAATTCTATTGAACATTGTTTATTTGAACTGTTTTACCTGTGACACTGAGGCAACTGTCATTCTGAGCATTACAAAAATGTATTGAATTGAATTGACAAGAATCTGTGCATGATTTATTGTTTTAGGGTGAGACACAACAGTTGAACAGGCAAAACTCTTTTTTTGGTTTGTTTGGTCAGTTTGCTCTCTCAACATATTGACTTTCATGTGGAAGCAATGAACGTGTCCAATCTGATCCTAAAGATGTTTTATTGTTTCATTTAATCCACTTCATGAATAGATTTCTCTGGAACATTGTAACTTCAAAAGCCGTTTTCTTAAAATGCATTTTTCTCCCTCGAGACATAAAGATCAGCCTTAAAGTAGATCCTACACCAAACTGTACAATCTGGACTCAACAAGATTTTGGCAAAACGTACACAAGGATTTTTTTATTTTGTAACTCATATGTTACAAAATGAACCAAGAAATTGAATCCTGGTTCTGTCAATTTTTCAGATTTAAATGTTCCAAATATGTGTATTTTTGGTCATTTTTTTCACATAAAATGCCTTATTTCTACATGAAAACATGACATAATGAAAAACTTAACGTAATACATTTTTTTCTTACATTTATGTGAGTAAACTACAGGAGCAGTTTACAATTCACTAGCAAGGACCACAACCTCAGATATGGATGCAAAGTTTATTGACGAACGAACAAAAACACATGTGCGATAGAACATGCAGTTTTGGGGTTTCTGGCGGAGAGGGCTGCAGGCTCCCGGGCCTCGATACCCCCCATCTAGAAGATAGAACAGGATCATTAGAAAGGGGAGGGAAGGAGGGGCATGAAAACACGAACATGGGTGTGTGTGACCGGGACACTTAAATAGTGTGGCCACCGGAAGGGGCGTAGATGAGGTGTGGTCCTGCTCCCGAACTTTAGATAATAGACTTATCTCCATCTGATATCTTTACATTTCAGATTTTTTCCTGTTCACCTGCAGCGTCTCACCTTAAACACTTTCTGCTCAGAATATTAGAAAGTCATCAGTTTATAAAAAAAATGTTGATTCATGTTATTTTGCCATATAATTATTATCTCTCCATGTCTTTCAACATTTTTCATTTTTTGCTCATAATTAACACAATGACTGTGAATAAACAGAATGAATTTGACTCAGACACTTCTCTCTCCGTTTTGTTGTTTTAATTCTTGGTGGTAGAACATTCCACAGCACAATCATATTTATACTGTCCAACTGTCCAAACTGTTCTTCTGAACTCAAATGTTTTTTTCATTCACTATTTTTACCTCTACTTAGTAAAATGACCGTTTTTGCTTTGGAGGAGGAAGCACTCCATTTTGTCACTCAAGTAAAAATACAGATATGTGTGCAAAAAATGACTCAAGTATCACATTAAAAAAAGTAAAAAGTAAACGTGATGAAGTAGCTGTTTGAAAATGTACTTCAAGAGTAAAAAGTAAAGTATTTCATGCAGATTATGAGACCAGTTTATGCATTAAATGTCGTAATTTTGATAAAGAATTGCGCTTTATTTTGGTCAACAAAGAGAGAATTGTATGTGTATATTTTTGTTTGTTTGTTGCTGAGCTTGAACTCCAAACCTTCAGTCAGAATGTCACCATCAACGAGCTAAAGACAACCCTCAAACAAAAGTACTTTCTACTTTTCAGTCGAGTTAAAAAAATGTAGTGGATTAAAAAGACAGATACTTCAAATGTAGTGAAGTAAAAGTAAAAAGTATCCACTGTAAAAACATAAAATACAGATACCTAAACATTTTACTGAAGTCCAGTCCTTTTACTTTTACACTTTGTTACTTTCCACCACTGCTTCTCTGTAAATAAGAGGTTTTGAACTCTTCCATCTCGGCCCGGCCTCTCCACGACCCTTGACCTTTGACCTCAGTGGCATCGCTCAGCCTCAGTGTCACACGTTTGGACCTGAAGCGTCTGTGCCTAATGCAGACGTATGGAGCGAGTGGAGCTGAGGATCTGGCTCTGAAGGACAGAAGTTTAACAGCGTTTCAGTGGGACAGAGTTGAAGATGTTTTGGTGAACAGAGTGCATCGATGTTGGGGTGACGTGAATTTGATGATGTTCAAATTTCAGATAAAGAACATTTTTTAAAGGTCATATTCTGCTACAGTGACTTTTTTTTAGCTTTAAAACATGTTCTAACAATGTTCCGTCATCAAAAACACACCTGAAGTCGTATTCAGTTGCATATACTCTGTTTTGAGAGATGTTTATTTAAAAAATCTTCCCCCTCCGAGCATCAAACACACTTCCGTCTGAACTTCTGGGATTTTCTGACGTATTTTCAGACTTCATACGTCACTTATCCGAGAATGTTCCGCTGTTTTTAGTCCTTAAATCATCGCTAAACTCATTCTGAGCGTTTAAACACGATAACTGCTGCTGTTAGCTTGATAATAGTGTGTTGCACATTCTCTTAAAGATATTCACCGTATTCCTGAAGTTGCCGTACGCGCCGCCGTCTTGTTTCCGTTGTAGTTCACACGGAGCAGACGAGCTCAACAGAAAATTGACTAAAAAGCCGTTTTCAGACTGACCAGGAAATCAATGCGTTGTTGACTTGTTGTTGCTCGTGTTCATTAAACATTTTACACAAATCAATCTACTTTATGTAACATTTTAGCGGTGAGACTTTTCCCTCGTTCGTCATTAGCTTTAACGGAGTTCTCGTCAAACGAAAGTGCGTTTACAACAAAAGTGCAAAAAACGGCAAAAGTGGGCGGGGCAGAATAAGGTGAATAACAAAGCTAAATTGTGTATAGTGTTGGCGCCATCTACTGGCTGGATGCACTCAGTAACTGATGAGAAAAAAAGTTTAATTCTGTCATAATACTTTTGTTTGTTTGTTTCAAAACATGAGAAAGCAAATTAAAGATACTCAAGAGCATGTTTAAAGGTTAATAATGTGAAAAATGCAGAACGTTTGAATATTAAATTAATATTCAAACAAAAACCTGCAAATGTTGTACGATAAACTTGCCACATTCAAAAATCACTTTTTTAAAAAATATTTTTTTTCCTAATTATGTCTAAATTCAAACTTAAGCTGTTTCTGAACCCTTTGGAGTCTGAACTAAAGTCTGATTTAAAATAGTTGGTTCCCAAGCAGCCTGTTTTTTTCTCCTACTTTTTTTAATTTTAGGAAATAATCACAAAATGTTGACTTTTTAGTTTTTGGCAATAATCAAATATAGTTTGTGTTGCGTTTGATGGATTGTTTTTCAGTGGGTTTCAGCAGAACTGTGTAAGAGCAGCTGAAGAATGTGTTCAAACCTGTTCCAAATAAACTGGGTGATGACTTTTCACAGTTTAACTAATCGTTTTTGGCACCATACATTGCTTCTTCTGCTTGAATAAGAACATTTTTTGAGCATAATACAACTTTTTCTTCTTTTTGACCAATTAAAACGACAACTTTTCGTACAAACATGGCATGACCAAGAGGCTGGGAAAGAAAGCACATGAAACTGCAAATATGGAACACTGCAAGAACAACTTTCCCCACATAATTAACTTCAAACTTTCGTGAATCATTCTTCAGAAATACCAGAATTTGTGCATAATTTAATGTCTATCTGTTTGCGTTTATCAAGATTCAGTGTAATATTCAAATAATTACTCACCAAATACGTTTTTCTTCTTCTTACTTAGGTTTTTATTTGATAATTTTCCATTCATCTCTAATCATTAAACACTAAACTGCACAGACTGAACTTGTTAATCCTTCTGACGTCCAGAGTAAGTGTTCAGTGTACATTTTCCCTTCGTCTTCGTTCCTTTGACACTTCACAGTTTAACTACTCGCTCTTGGTTAATTCTATTCCTGATGAGTTTGCGGTGCGTTCACACCTCCGTGTTCTCTGAATCCGTTGTAATGAGTCTGACCTCTGAACGCCCGGAGCTCGTCTTCATTAAGGCGAGTGGAAAGTGCTGCTAAACGCTCCGTGTTTTAGCGCAGAACCGACCGATCAAACGGGAAAGGTCGTTCGTTTGTTTTGACTGGGCTGAAACCACATCACACTCCACAGTTTTCAGGGTCAAAGCTAAAGGTGTTTTAAATGTAAATGATTTATAGAAAGTTGATGAGGAAAAGTAAAGTTCACAACAAAAAATATACATAAATGCGGTTGCTAATCTGCGCGATAATGGTATAAACCACACTTTTTAGCTTCAGAAATCACGTTCATTCAAGTTGAAATTAAAGTGCGTATGACAGGTTTTTAGGATTTTCCAATTTTGACTTTCTTCAGTGTATTAATTCCTCTTGTAAATAAAAAATGTAGTTTTACACCAATCAAGTCGCTGTTTGTGGAGAAAAGTTGAAAAATCTGTTGAAAATTACAGGAAGTAAACAAACTGATGACATCACACTGGGGAGACAAAGGTTATGCAGAATTTACACAAAAGAAACTACTTTTTTGACCCTTTAAACATTAATTCAACAAAATAAAGGTGTTCACGTGTATTTTTCTTTGTCAAATGAACAAAATCTGTGACATTAGCTGAGTTTTGGCCCAGTGTACAGTGTGGTTGCTATGGTGATTTCCTAGCGTGACGTCACACTTTACAACCAGGAAGTAAAATTAAAAGAATAGCTAAACTGCAGTAAAATGTGTAAAGATTATAGTATAAATTGAAATATATTTGTCTTAACTGTATGTATGTTAAATGAGTAGTTAAACCTGTCAGAGGCACTTTAAGGGTAAAACTTTAAGTATTGCACAAACTCGGCTACACAAATGTTCAATCATGTTATATTACAAGCATGAAGCTATTAAAGTTATTCTAATTGTGGATTGAAAACTGTCTCCTTCCATCCACATAAAGGTTTGTGATGCCTCAAATGAAGTCCAAAAGAGGCTTTACATCCTGTGTCCCCCGCAGTATCAGCTCCTCAATAAACTCTACAACAGGCAAGTCCAAACTCAGGCCCGGGGGCCAAATGTGGCCCTCAGACCAATTTTTCTTGGCCCTTAGGCTTCCTGGTGAACTGTCCCACATTGTCCTGATAAGGACTACAGATAGAAAGTAGCTTGTAGCTAAATCTGGCGCAGAGCATCTCTTCTCATTGAGTTTAATATTATCTGTGCACTGTCCTTGTTTTAAATAAATAAATAATAAATAAAAATAATTATTTTTACTTATTTACTATTTACAGCACATTTCAGATTTTCTACAATTCTAACCTAAATAACTAACATTTTGGTACAATACAGACCTGATATTAAGGCACTGAGACTGAATGTAGATGTGGTGGTGCTTAAAACATCAGATAAATGCAGCTTTTTTTAACGTTTCGCGATTGATTTGTGGCCCTCCGCTTGGTCTATATTTCAATATGTGGCCCTCGATGGAAAAAGTTTGGACACCCCTGATCTACACCGAGGACTCTGGGACACAAAGACTGTGTTTTAATGTCACCAACTTGTGCTTTCTCTTTGTATTCCCTGTGTAATGTTTGTATGGGCTCTCGTGACAAACATCAAACATGATAGAACAACAAAAGGTAAAATGGCTCCAACAAAAAGTTTGATTCATCCAAACATGAAGCTTTTGTCATTTGTAGATTTACTCACAGTGGGGAGAGAAACCAAAATGTAAGAGTACACTGTCAAATAAATTGTTTAAGAAATAGTAAAACTATGCAGTCCCAAAACGACTCCAAGAAGAACAAATTCTTCTTCTGTTGTGCATGTTTGAGGCTGACAGGGGGGAACCTGGAGTGTCCAAAGAACCCTACACAGACACGAGGAGAACATGCAAACTCATCACAACACGGCCTCACCAGGTCCCACTGCTGAGCTGCCATGAAGAGGATGCAGCACTCGTGGCAAAGGAGGCAGAGCTCAGGTCAGAAGGAGAAGGTGGGAGTGATGCAGAGGTGTTAAAGGCTGGGGAGAGCAGCCTAAAAGTGTGAGAACATGTGAAAGTGTTTACTCTACACAGACGCCCGCGGCTCAGAGCTAAAACAATAATGACTGTGATAATGACAGCCACGTGCACGGCTTTGGATTCACAAACTCAGAAACATCAGTGTCCTCCGTGTGTTTAGATACTGAGGCCGAGGAGTGCTCTGCTCATGGACGAGCACTGGAAAAAATATGGTCTTAAATAAGATAACAAGTTAATAAGTGCTTGAAATAAGTAGTATTTAACTTGTTTTGAGTATATTTTGAAGTAAGATTGCCAATGGAACAAGCATAAAATATCTTGGTTTGGTTAAATTATGAAAAAGACAAGCATTTTCTCTCTTGGAATTAGAAAAAAGACGCTACTGCACTTGAAATAAGAACAAATGTACTTGTTCTGTTGGCAAATCTTATTGTAAGACTGTCTAAATGTATTAAAATCAAGATAAATACTACGAATCCAATCACTTTTTAACTTATTTTCTTATTTAAGGTTGTACATTTTTCCAGTGAGGTCAAAAACAAGTATTTATAAATCAGTTTTTTATGGTCAATTCATACTATTATTTCTGTTCACATTCAAACTTTTCTTTGCCTTGACTGCCTCAAGATGAATTCAGACCAAAACTACTGTACTGTGTAATTACTTTTTAAAATATTATTAGATTTGACCACAAGGTTAAACAAAAAGTTTCAATGTGAAATCAGAATAATGTCATGTTCTCGAGTCGTAAACAGACTCAGATCAAAAAATGAAATGGATTGAAACACGGCGTCTAAAGCGCACCTTTGCTCGTCTCTTTGGCGTCGCCCTGATGCGTTCACGTGAGGTCACTCGTCCAGATGGCCTCGTCCCGCGGCACGCCTGACCTTTGACCTCGCAGCAGAGGGGTTTCCGCGGTAACCGTGTCAATGGAAACGAGGAGGGATCAGTTTTAGTTGAAGATGTAAATTAGAAAATTATTCAGAGAGTGCTTCGGTGAAATGATGCAACTTACAACAATGAATAAAAATAGACATGCAAGGATTAAAATGAATTTAATATTAATACAAAATATATGATAAAGCATCACAGTGTCTCTGTATTTATGCCCAAACTATTTTACATTGCAGTCACACTCGTAATGTATTAAACAAATATAATCTGCTAGCGACATTTAAAGTGCGTATGACAGGTTTTTATGATTTTCTAATTTTGACTTTATTCAGTGTGTTAATACTTTGTGTAAATACAAATTATAGTTTTGCACCAATCAGGTCACTGTTTGTGGAGAAAAGTGGAAAAATCTGTCGACAACTACAGGAAGTAAACAAACTGATGACATCACACTGAGGAGACAAAGGTCAGGCATAATTTACACAAAATAAACTACTTTTTTGACCCTTTAAACTTTGATTCAACAAAATAAAGGTGTTCACATGTGTTTTTCTTTGTCAAATGAACAAAATCTGTGACATTAGATGAGTTTTGACCAATGTAAAGTGTGGTTGCTATGGTAATTTCCTAGCGTGATGTCATACTTTACAACCAGGAAGTAAAATTTAAAACCTAAAATATAGCTAAACTGGGGTTACATTTGTAAAGATTTTAGTAGAAATGTGGATATATTTCTCTTAATTGCATTTTAGTTAAATGTGTATTTCAACCTGTCATAGGCCCTTTAAGTGTTCAGTGTAAATACTTGTCCCTATCAAATCAATAAAAATAGACCAAATAAAGTGTAAAATAAATACTGAAATTGCTTAGATTAGGATTTCTGTCTCATTGTAGTTGAAATTCTTGGTCATTTTTAAAGACATGGCCTGTGCACAGAAGAATCGACCAAGAAGAGGTGGATGGTGCTAGTGACAGTTCTCAAATTGTTTAGGATCTTCAGTGTGTGAACAGAGAAGTCCAATTAGGTTCATCAGGTTTTATGTTTCAGATTCTTGTTGATGTGTTTTCGGCTGCACTCTGCTGCTTTGCTCAGATGTGGCACATGTTTATAAGAATGCTAAACTTATCATTCAAAAAAGTACTCATAAACAGCATTTTAACATGTGACAAGGCAGAATAAACTGTCAAATCACTCCATAAAGCGCTGGCTCATATTTGCACAGTGTCCTAGAAGTTTGTCAAATTTTTTCACTGACAATAAACCATTTTCTGATTCACGACGTGGACTTGAGTCACTATTTTGACGACGAAATAGACAGAGGACTTGGACTCGGAGCCTTAAAATAGAACTAAGTAACATTTTTACCTTTACCTTATGTTGTGGAAATTAATTATAAATGAATGAAGAAATCTGAGGAAAACAGAATGTCTTTAGTGTGTTTTATTATAAAAGAATCTTTGCAGCAAAAAGGGAGAAGACATATATCTATCAGTGCAGAGTTACAATCTTCCCCAAAAGGGGGAATGCTCTTTACAGTATTTATACTTGGGTCTCCATATCATAAGGAAGGTTTCACAAAGGAGGAGAGACACAGAGCCAGTTTGAACTGGCCATAAAATCAAACTTAGTTATGATAACAATATGTCAAGGTCTTTTTAGCAGTTTCTCACAAAGCACAAAGAACAAAGCCTCATT